>PISX010030585.1:0-18556 GCA_004024625.1 Mellivora capensis | reverse complement strand
GTAGTTAGCCACATACAGATGACATTTAAGCCACAGAGAGAAAAAAGGTGGCCAAAGGACAAAGAGATGAAGGCCCAGAAGCATATTATGAGGTCAGGTAGTAGAGGAGGAGACAGAGGCAGAGAGTAAGAGAAAGGAGAGGTGGGTGATGGTGTGGAAGTCAGTGGGATAATGTGATACTGAATTCCATGCCTGAAAAGTAATCCCTCAGAGCTAACAATGTTAAGTTACTAGTGACCTTGTTGAACAGTTTCAAGAAGGGAATGGTGGTCACAAACCACAGTAGAGTGGCCAGGGAATAAAGGGGAGGTGGGGAAGTGTAGGCATCAAGTAAACGCTATGTAAATGAAAATGAACTGTGAGGAAAAGCAAAGACATGGAAGAATAACTCAGAAGTACAGTGCGACCCAGGGAAGATTTTTTAAACGTGTGCTTGCCTTCAGTAGGTGGATGAGTAAGCAAACTATGGTCCATCCAGACAATGGACTATTATTCATCCATAAAAAGAAATGAACTTTCGAGACTTGAAACGACATGGAGGAACTGTAAATGTGTATCACTGGGTGAGAGAAGCCAAGCTGAGAAAGTTACTAATACTGTATGGTTCCAACTCTGGCGTTCTAGAAAAGACAAAACTATAAACTATAAAGACAATAAAAAGGTCAGTGGTTGGGTAGGAGGGCTGGGGCTGGGGAAAGGAGATGATTAAGTAGAGCACAAAGGATATTTGGGCAGTGAAAATACTTCGTATTTTACCTTAATAATGATCAATATATGTCAGGGTGCCTTTGTCTAAACTCATAGGATGTATAACACTAAGAATGAACCCTAAGGTAAATCATGGATTTTGTATGATTATGATGTATCAGTGTTGGTTCATCCTGGCTAAAAATGTACCATTTTGGTGAAGGAGTACGCATGAGCTATGGCAGGAGGCATATGGAAAACTGTACCTTTCACTCAATTTTATTGTTAACCTAAAACTGCTCTTAAAAAGAGCCTTAAAAATGTGTGTCTGCTGATAGTAGGAGGGAGAGGGGGCTGAGGGAAGAAGGGGATAATCCCAGGAGGTGGGAAGGGATGGAGAGGGATCAGTTTCTTTGAAAAGAGTCTTCTTGGGATGTAGCCAGAGAGGATGGGGCCAATTTAGGCCATCTCATGGGTGAGAAGTTTGGGCATCACCTTCTTGGAACTTCTGGCTCCAAATGAAGTATGGGATGTATTCATCTAAAGGCAAAGTGGTGGGAAGAGATAGAGGTAGAAGATTTGAACTGAGAGAGAAGGTATCAAACAGTTATATAGGAGACTAAAGGGAATGCAAGCCTACGAGAGAAGTAAAAATAGCATTGCTGGGCGGTGCTGAGAGCTCGTGTAGGGCTTGGGAATATGGAGTTAAAGTAAAACCAGTATAGTCTCTAGCATGACTCATGCTAAAGGATAAGGATAATTTTCTTAAAGTTTTTTTTTTAATATTTTTTTATTTTTCTCTCCCATTGTCCCTTTTATAGTTGTGCAGTGGGATAAATTCTCTCTCTACCTCACATTAAAATCTAGACAATCCATGTGTCTCTTAGGGAAAAGAGGGTCCTACATGTATAGCAAGTTGAAAAACACTCTAGATTTAGAAATTAGAATGTTGAGTTCTCTATATTTGTCTGTATTTCAGCCTTCAATCTTCATCCAGAGGTAAGGTTTCTTTTCTCTCCACACCTCCTTTATTTCCACTCCCAGCCAGGGCCTTGCTGACTCTGACTTTCGCGCGCATCCTGAGTTGGTGTTCAGGCAGAAAGGAGAGGAAAGGAAGTACAGAGGGTTTCTGCTCTGCTTGACCAATGCACAGTAAATGGGTAGATATTTTGGGCCCTGACATACATCTCGGTCTGTATCATCTTCTGACTACTTTAATGGGTTTTCCTAGAATCCCCTTCTAAGTCCCTCCAAGTACCTCTCCTGTGATAGAGGATATGCATTCCTGTGACTACCTCTCTCTCAGCTTCTGTTTCCAAGAAGTCCAGCCCAGTGGATATACTTGGTGGGAAATCCATTAGCCTCCCAGTTAGTTCTCATACCTACAAGCCAAAAAGGCTTTAGGTTGGCGCTCTCCTTCACGGGCCACCTCTGGCCTCAGGAAACAACAGTGCTTCGTTTAGTAAATTGCAGGGTGTGGATTTCATGTAGTCACCTCTCCTTGGCTTCCACATCAAAGCAGTTTGTCAGCCCATCTCTCTTATCCTCAAGATTTCTGAGACAGGGATCGTAACTGTTGTCCCCTGATCCCTCATCCACAAGTGTGATGCACTGAGCTCTAATTTCTCCCTTAGACATATCCCTGGCTAGTGTTGACTTTGGGGAGTGGGTATCCCTAGACACCCCTTCCTTTGGTGGTATTAGATCCACTATTCTAGCTGTTCCCACTGAACAGAGCCTCCTCTTCTCAAAATTCATCCTGAGCCTTTTACTGCCATCCTCAGGGATGAAGAATCTGTAAATGTCATGGAATCGCTTTCACTCTTTTTCTTTGAAACTTTGCATTCTGGTTAACACTTGACATCAGAATTTTATGTTTGTCGTTTTCTGATACCTCAAGTCAAAGTTCCAATTTGAAATCCTTTAAACCCATTTGTATATTTAAGAGAACCTTGATACGTATCTGCAGAGCACCGTTATGGAGGACATCTAGATTTAGTATTTTCAGGAAAGTAGCATAGACACATGAAACTTGGATGTGATCCCAAAGGCATGGTTTCATTGAAGGACCTCAGAGTTACAGCTGGACCATACAAAGAACTGAAGACATAAAAAGACTGATGGATAGTGAGGAAGTAGTTAAATTGAAGGTCACAGTGAGATTAAAGAATGTTGTAGTAGATGTACCTATCCAGGTGAGCTGGACAGGGAGGAAATGGTAGATTGTTTACTGATGATGGCAGGCATTGAAGGATGGCCACAGGAGAGCACGGAAGAGATAGAATGGAGGAAAAGGTGACTGTGGTCAAATAATGAGAAGACAGAGTGATGGGTGGCTCATCTTCAAGGTGGTCTAGTCTGTGACTGCTGCCTGGACTGGTATAGGTGGGAAGACAGACCAGAAGTAAAAGTCCTGAGTGAACAAGGCATAGTGACCACAAAGTGACAGGGGTGAAGAGTAGAGAATTTAAATGGTGTGAGGATTAAAGGAGCTGTGGTTTTTGTTAGACTGGTGCTGAAGTGAAAAGGGCAAGCTGGAGAGACACAAGATGCCTCTGAATCAAGATTTTAAGATTCCTTCTGCATTACATGTCATGAGCCTATCCCTTTTTCTGGGAGTAGGTATACAACGCAAGAGAGAAAGGTACACTGTATTAGGAAGGGCACAGTCAGCAGCCCGGAAACTAGAAACTACAAGTTATGCTGTTTCTACCACTAACTGGCTGTGGGATCTAGAGGCAGTCACCTCACCCTGGATGCCAAAACCCTGCGCTGAAACAGCAGCTTACAAAGCACTTTTGTCATCAAGTCCTCATTTTACAGGGGTCACGACCCTACATGATAAACTTACCCTTTTTGCAATTAGGAAGCTGAGGCCCAGAAGCATCAAGTGATTTGCCCAAACAGCAGGGTTGGACTTGAGTGTATAGAATCTGGTCCAAGACACGTGCCATTCATTTCTTCTCTATAGTCATCCTCTCTCTTTTCTCTCTACACACAGCAGTGCCCATCTAGACTAATAAAATGTGTATTTTGAGTTGAAAAAAAAAACCCAACTTCTCTATTATGTCAGCCTTGAAAATACTTTTAACTGAAATTGAAAACTATTACTATTTTAGGTATTTGTGAGTCTCCCTTTTTATATTAATGATTATCTGGGAACATCATACACACATTTAAACCAAAAGTGTTTCTAGTTGTGCTTCCCCTAGGAAGCTTACTTGATATCTTTAACCATTCATTCTCCTGGAAAGAGGACAACATTGGACAGATTGCTAATATTTCTGCTGCTTGCAGCTTTGTGTTGTGAAGGACTTTGGGAAGTCTAGGCTATCAGATTTAGTAGGCAGGGAATGAAGACTGCTGAGATGCCAGCCAATCTCGTGCCTAGAGCTGTGTGCCCCAAATGTATTTATTATAATGGTTTTCACATTTAGGCATGCTTTACTGTGAAAGAATAGCTTTTCTTTTTTTAAGCTTGTAACACAGATAACTCTTTTCCATTTGTTTTTTCTGCCTTGTATTACTTTCACTTTATAAAACCTTCCCAATCTTTAAGAATAGGTAACCATCCCACAACTAACCTTGCACACGAGAGTACACAGCAGTCCTGTTAAACATTGAACAAGACTTGATGAAAATTGTATGCACATGGATCACAGCAAAACTCTTAAAAATCAGTCTATCAGGGGTGCCTGGGTGGCTCAGTGGGTTAAGCCTCTGCTTTCAGCTCAGGTCATGATCCCAGGGTCCTGGGATTGAGCCCCGAATCAGGCTCTCTGCTCAGTGGGGAGCCTGCTTCCCTTCCTCTCTCTCTGCCTGCCTCTCTGCCTACTTGTGATCTCTGTCTGTCAAATAAATAAATAAAATCTTAAAAAAAAAGCTCAGTCTATCTGAATGACACATTTTTTAAAAAAGATTATTTATTCGTCAGAGAGAGAGAGAGCACAGGCAGACAGAAAGGCAGAATGGCAGGCAGAGACAGAGGGAGAAGCAGGCTCCCTGCCGAGCATGTGGGACTCGATCCCAGGATGCTGGGATCATGACTTGAGCCCAAGGCAGCCGCTTAACCAACTGAGCCACCCAGGCGTCCCTGAATGACACATTTTTATATATATTTGTAAATTCCGTGATTTTGTTGTTGGGTCGATCTCATCTTTTTGAAGAAACTAAGATCGGGGTAGAATTTTAAGATGGAGAAAGTGATTTTTCTCAGTTCATTCATACCAAACTGAAAAACAAAAGGAGAATCCCCAATTTTTGTTTGTTTGCATTTTTTTATGTAGTTTTAAGAGTTTAGCTTTTTAAAGATTTTGATATAAGAATATGTAAATGGCATTGGCATTATTTTAACCAATTGTCTTAATACATTGAAGAAAAACCTATGTATCTGTGAAGAAACAAGAATATGCTTGTCATAGATAAACTGAATAAACTCTTTAGATGCACTTAGGGCATAAGCACAACATTAAGATTATTGAAGGGTGTTACATGATAAAGGTTATAAATTGGTAGCTTAATATGTATTAAAATGCTTTGAATTTCTTATGATATAAATAATTTTGGGGGGAATACATCTGTTGGAGTAATTTTTTTAAAATGAAAACAAAATCCGAGTAAGCACATTTGCAACTACAGTTATTTTTAATGTTGAACATTGAGTTCACACTTTTTAGGGCAGCAGGCTTCTTTAAGGGAATACCAGTACCTTTATTTTGTCAAATAATGTATAGAGCATAAAGAGGAACATCTTAAATATGTGCCCATATTAAGTTCATTCTTCATTTTTGAAGAAGTAGAAAAGGCAAACTGTGGTGGAGATTTGCAATTTGGTTACTTTTTACCTAGACTAACCCCTCCCATTTCTAGCCCCTAAAGGATGCCTGAGGCACATACCACCCTTCATGTGCCCACTCGTAAAGCCTCCGCAAACCAGATGCCCCCTTCCACCCAGGCCTGTCCACGAATCTCTGCACCTATGGCTTGTCTCTAGATGATCTCCTGGTATAGTCTCAGACAGATGTTGGGCTTGTTCTCCCAATGTCCCTCTGCTTAGCTACTGTGAAGGACCATGTGGAAGGAGGAGGAACTGACAAGGGGAAGAGGTAAAGAGGGAAAAAATAAAACAGGTTAAGGGACTAAGAAAGAGTGTCTGGCCTTACTATCTAAAAATCCTTAAGTGACAAAGGACATGAGAAAATTGATAAGAAAGTTAGAAAAGCCCATAATTAAAAGTGAAACCCCAATGTGACCAATTGCATTTGAAAATGATATGCCACAACTTAATGTTTCTGGGAACTCTGATGCAATCAGTTACTAAGGAAAATGTTGTTGGATAAGGATTAAATAAAGCATGTCTATTGCAATAGTATTATAGACCAACATATGGAACAGAAGATTTGAGACCAATTAAAAAGCTTCTTTTTTTTTTCCTTAGGATTTGGGGCCAAACATTATATTCATTATATTTTGTATCTTTAGGTCTGACTACTGTTTAAGTCAATTTGTGAGGTCTTTAGGGCCACTGGAGTACTAATAGTCTGAGAAGTCTAGGAGAATTGGAAAATCAGTGGTTAAGTGTAGGTTCAGGCACTTTGAAAGCAGATTTTTCTTATATAACTTCACGTCTGAAGGTTAGAACTCTGTAACACTGAAATGATATCTCAAGATATTTATCTAACACTGGCTAAAGCGATTGAAGAAGAAAGTTATTGTGTCAGGAAATCTTTCAATGCCAATGAGACTAGGCTTTTCTGGATAAAAATGCCCATAAGCTTGACTATGGTATACATCACCCAAGAAAAATCTATGTCTGGTTTTAATGTTGATATTTAGCCTTTGGCTAGGTTCAAATGCTGTAGGTAATTTCAGGCTTAAACCCTCACTTGTGTAAAGCTCTGAAAAATCTCAGAGCACTTAAGAGTTATATGAAAGACAGACCTGCAGTCATCTGGAATTCTAATTCTAAACTGGGGCTCTTTATGAGGAACAATTTGCTCTTTTGTGCCTGCCATTCAGAATTGTGTGAATAACCTTGTCCATAAGACATTAATTTTAAACAATGGTTCTGGATATTCTGTATAGCTTGTAAATATAATTCCTGACATTAATGTTAGCTTATTTCCCCCACTTTCAATGCAACATTCTTGTTCTGGCTCTAAAAATTGGGTTATTTATTATTCTTTTTTTGTTCCCCCTTAGGATTACTACCTTAGAAAACCCTTTGCCCCAATTCTCATTTCTATAAGACCTAGACTGAAGCATAGTCTTGCTTTCTCTCTACTCAGAGAATTCTAGATAGGAGTCAGTAAAGATGATATAAAGCATTCTAAAAATGAAGGGAGGCCAATGAAAATATGCAAAATGGAAAAGAGTATTTGTTTTGATTCTTAAGAAGAAGACTTCTCTCCTTTTGTTTCCCATTGTAAACAAATTTTCCTACTTCCCAAGCCACTTCACAGAGTGAGCTCCAATTCCTTGCCATAGTGAAACTCAAGACTCCTATCGGGGTACTTCTTCCCATGCCAATTAGGTAAGTGTGGTCTGCTCTTTGCAGTCAGGATGTGGTGATGGAATTCTAGCTTCCTGTTAACGTTCAATTAGAAATAAACCAATCAGTGACAATATACGGCTCAAGCTGACTTTCTTTCTCCCTCTCTTCCTTCGGTGTTGAAGACCCAGAGTGAAAAAAAGAGACAAAAATCCTTATCATCATATAATGTGCATTATAGTGGGGTATAACTTAGAAATTCATATTTCTGAATATTATTGCAGAAATATACACAATTAGAACATATGTCTTGTCAGGTGATGCTGCTGTTGGGGATAAAAATAAGGCAGACGGGGGTGACGAATGGAGGGAGACAAGGACTGCAGTCTGAGGACTGCAGTCTGCAGACAAGGACTGGGAGCGTTAGGTAAGACTCTGCTAACAATCTGACATTTGAGCAAACCATGTGGGTATCTGGAGGAAGCGTGTTCAAAGCCAGGGAAATAACAAGTGTCCATATGCGGACCATGAGAGTGCTGGTGTGTTTGAGAGAGAGCAAGGAGGTGTGAGATTGGAGTAGAAGGAGAAAGGAAGCAAGAGCAGACATGATATGAGGAGAGAGGGCCAGGTTACAGACTTGTAGACTTTGATTATACTCTGAAGAAGATGTGAGCCCTCTGGAAACAGCACAGGAACTCATGGCCAGACTGTCTGGATTTGAATCCCACCTTTGCCACTTACCAGCCGTGTGAACTTGAGCACAATACTTAACCTTTCTGGGCCTCTGTTACCTCCTATGTAAATAGGGATGATAATTGGACCTTCATAGCATTTTGATGATAAAATGACTTATTGTACATGAAGCATTTCGTATAGTGCCTGGTGGCTGATAAACATTATATATGTGTTAACTGGCTGGTTGGCCCTTGGAAGGCTCACTCTGCTTGGAGAAATGACCCCAGGAGGCTCAGGGTGGGAGCAGGGATAGTACGGAGGGGACTCTCTGTGTGATGCAGGCAAGACGTAATAGGGGCTTGGAGCAGGGAAGAGCAGTGGATGTGGTGAGAAATGGCCAGACTACAGATCTGTTTGGAAAGTAGAATCAACAAGGTCAGCTGTCTGACCAGATATGTGTGAGAAGAAGAGGAGAGTCAAGGAGGACTCCCGGGATTTTGTCAAATTGTCATTTACCAAAAGGGAGGAAGACTATGTGTGAAGGAGTTACTGTTTTTGAAAATCAGAAATTCTGGTTTTAGGCATATTAAGTGATGGGCCCCTTGCTCATCTAAGTGACATTGGGTAGGCAGACATTGCCTTTGTTTTAGAGTAAAGCAAGCATCATCAGAGAGAATCCGACTACAAGGAAAGCAGACCTCCCCAGGGAAAGGGATCACCACATAGAGAGAAGCCTGTAGGCGTTTGGGAGTTAAAATTACAGTTTGAAGGAGTAGAACCTAACCTGAAATAAACCTGAATGACCAGTGCCTTGAAATCTCTTGCCTGTGCTTCATTCAAAGGAATTTGTAATGAATAAAAACAAAGGCAAAATAAACAGCCTGAATCAATGTCTTTAAGAGCCATCACAAAATCCTCCGTCTTCTTAAAAGTTAGATGGGAATCTCCCCAATGCTGCCTCTGTGAATTCCAGGACTATGATAGTGACATTATTCTGATTTATTGTCATACAAATAAAATGGCTATTATTAATCAG
Organism: Mellivora capensis; assembly: GCA_004024625.1. Lineage (NCBI taxonomy): Eukaryota > Metazoa > Chordata > Mammalia > Carnivora > Mustelidae > Mellivora > Mellivora capensis. The sequence goes on along the minus strand of PISX010030585.1, from coordinate 9,668 downwards.
TAAGATAAGAACTTGGACTGTACACTCTGATACAGCATATTAAATACAATCTTAAGTGAGTGATAACTGTATTCCTTTGTTTAATTGATTTAAGTGTTTAGAAAACTTTAAAATGATTTTATATGACAAGGATGGTTATAGTTGATTAAAATTCTGCTCGTGATAATTTTGGCATAAAGTTGGGCATTGGTCCTTGATTAAGGCCAGTGTTATATTTTAGTTTTACATGTGTTAGCTTTGTCTTTCTTTTATTTCAGGTACTTTGAAAAGAATGTGGATTTCTTACATTTTATGCTTTCCATATTCAAGACTTCTGATTTTGATGACTTATGATTGCTGATTGCTTGCAATTTTAAGAAGACTCAAACATTGGCCTATTATCTAACACCACAATCAGTCCTTTCTGTAAAGGAATCTCCCAATCAAAAATCTCATGGGGTTGAGTTAATTTTGTTATTAGACATTGAATTCTTGCTTTGCTTGACTTGGGTTGGATAGCCACTTTGTTGTATAAACTTTGCTTTTTGCTGTTGTTTTTCTCATTTAGCACATACTAGAGTTAATTTCAGGCATAACCTTCTTTTTATCCCCTTCCTGAGTACTTAAAAAAGAAGGGGTGGGAGCTTTTGGCCAGAAATTTTTCATGCTTAATTTCATATCAAAGCACTACCTTCTTGAAAGTTTTAGTGAAATATATTTAGCAATGGGCACATTTTATAGAGGAACTAAACTGCCCATTTTTAAAGCAATTAAGTTTTGTACATAGATAATACTTGAATTGATGGACTATAACTTGGAAATAATATCCATGTGTTTAGCTAGATTTTAATGAGGAATTCTGGGTCATTCATTGATCCATTGATTCATTTATTATATAATAGTGAATAGGAAGAAGGGTAGAGGGAGTGGGAGAAAATCTCAAGCAGACTACACAGTGCCCAGAGCCGGATGTGAGACTTGATCCCACATCCCTGAGATCACGATCTGAGCTAAAACCAAGAGTCTGATGCTCAACCAACTGAGCCACCCAGGCACCCCTCTGGGTCATTTAAAGTCAGATAATATGAAAGTGGTGGTTCTACAAATCAGCCCATAGACTCATAAGTTAATTTCTTTTACATATCTCTCCAAAAATATACTCTCTTTTTGATAGATCTAGAGTCTTGTTGCCATGTTATTCTGGACTTTCATTTTATGTTAAAAAACTTTATAGAGTTTTTTTATTAGGAGGCGTGTTTGAGTTTAGGATATAGAAATTTATATAGCAATTTAACAGAGATCATTTTGGGAGAGTTGAGGTGATGGATGTTTACATAATTTTCTTGACAATATATTCTGGGTTTCCTGTAAAAAGCAGAGGGAATAATATAAATTTCAAGTAAAAGAAACAAGGCAATTTGTATCAGTATCATATCTCATTTCCTCATGTTGGCCTTTTGCAATGAGAAGTTGTAGAAAATGCAAATAGTGTCAGCTACAGTCTGTCCTTTAAGGATGGAATGGAAGATGATAGGCCATGTTAGGAGGTGTCTGTGAAATAATAGTCCGTCTCTTCCTGACCTCTTTGGGCCTTGTTATTTACATAAAATAATTAGCCTTAGAAATTAAGGTTAATGAAATATTGGTAGGACATTTTTATAATGTTTTTAACATTAGTGCTTTAAATATTCAGTTCTAATGCTTGGTTATTAAAAATTACTTGTTCACACCCATTAGGATTGCTCTTATACAGAAAAAATATGTTGGCAGGGATGTGAAAAGACTGGAACCCCATGAATTGTTGGTGGGATTGTAAAATGGTATAGCTGCTTTGAAAAATGGTATGATGAGTCATCAAAAAATTAAACGTACCTGAGGGTTTTGAAGGGGAAGGGGGTGGGAGGTTGGGGGAGCCAGGTGGCGGGTATTATGGAGGGCACACATTGCATGGAGCACTGGATGTGGTGCAAAAACTATGAATTCTGTTGCGCTGAAAAGAAATTAAAAAAAAACAAATTTAGAGAAAAAAAATTAAACGTAGAATTACCGTATGATCTAACAATTCTACTTCTGGGTTTAAACCCCCCAAAAATTGAAAGCAGGGACTCATATTTGTACACCCATGTTCACAGCAGCATTAATTACAGTAGCCAAAAGGTGGAGTCAACCCAGTTTCCATTGATGGATGAATGGATAAAGAAAATACAGTATATACATACATATGATGGGATATTATTCGGCATTAAAAAGAAAAGAAATTCTGGTTCACTTTCCAACATGGATAAAACTTGAAGACATTATGCTAGGTGAAATAAACCAGATAAAAATGGCAAATAGTATATGAGTCCACTTATATGAGGTGCCTAGCATGTGCAAATTCATAGACACAGTAGAATGGTGGAATGGTGGTGAAGAGCTGGGGAGGAAGGACTTGGGGAGTTAGTGTTCAATAGGCATAGCATTGAGTTGGAGAAGATGAAAAGAATTCTGAAGATGAGTAGTGGTGATGGTTGCCTGACAATGTGAATGTACTTAATGCCACAAAACTGTACTTTAAAGTGATTAAAATGGTAAATTTTTTGTCATGTATATTTTACCACAATAGAAAACAATTACCTGTAAAATAAAACCTACTCCACTCTATGCCACTTGATGTTTAATATTCTTTCCAACTTTATCCTCGATCCTTCATGTCCCTGAGATCTGAAGATGTTTTCCTGCTGTTCTTCATGACCACCGGACCCTTCTCCTGCTGGAGTACACCTGGAATGTCCTGCATGTCCCTTTGCCCTCCTATCTGCCTTTCCGGGTTCTACCCAATGACATTAAGCTTTTCTCTCCAGCTGGAGAGATTCTCTTAAGTTGGGAGCACTCTGTGTGTGTATAATGAGCACCAAATAGTCAGCTGGGTGACGGAATTGATCATCACCCATTCTCCCCACTTTACTATTTCTTAAAACCATTTCTTTGGTATCAAACATAATTCTTTTTTAAAAAATATTTTATTTATTTATTTGACAGAGATGACAAGCAGGCAGAGAGGCAGGCAGAGAGAGAGGGGGAAGCAGGCTCCCTGCAGAGCAGAGAGCCTTATGCGGGGCTCGATTCCAGGACCCTGAGATCATGACCTGAGCCAAAGGCAGAGGCTTAACCCACTGAGCCACCCAGGCGCTCCTCAAACATAATTCTTCACCTTAAAATTGGTTACTTCTGTAATGTATAAATGGTGTCTTACCTATCTTATTGTTGTTAGCATTATCTGATCTTTGGAAAGGGTCATACCGAAGTGTCATAGTAAATTATCATTCATATTTCTATTTTTTTAAGAAAAAGGAATATCAAGTAATGAGTCTTTGAATTGATAAACTCATGTGGAGCCTTGATCCTGCCCTGCCTCTGGCTGTGCTTCCTAAAGATCTTTGAATGTATCATTTAACTTCTCTCACCCTGATGTTTTTCTCTCTGCAAAATCAGAATCTTCCTTATACTATAATGATAAGCTATAGCACTATCAAGATAGTGTCAAGACACTAATTTAAGATATTAGAGAATCACAGGTATTTCAGCCATGATCCTAGTGTCCTTTATTAGCCATGTAACTTCAGACAAGTCACTTTCCTTGATTCTTAATTTGGAAATGAGGATAGCAGCCACAATGAGCTTCTAGAACTAACAGTGATTTATAAACACAACATTATATTAAAGATTAAAGGAATGTTATAGGGGTGCCTGGGTGGCTCAGTTGGTTGAGCACCTGAGCAGGAGTTCCAGGCTCTGTGGGCTCTGTGCTCAGCAGGGAGTCTGCTTCAGGTTTTCTCCCTTTGCCCCATGCATAGCCCCATCCACCTAGTGCAGAAACACTTCTTGTGCCTTAAAGGATATAACAGAGGTCATAGAGTAGTTTGAATAGTGAATGCTGGAGAGGTAAAAAAATAATAATTATAAAGGTCCAAGAAAAATATCTCATGAGATCCTCTCCTGATTGAGTTCTTTGGGAATGGTCTATGTTAGTTGCTAATCCCAATTTGATATTTCACCTGATATTTTTGTTCATCTGTAGATATTTCTGGGATACCTCTTTCCCAATTAAGATTTCAATCAATTGTAAATGTTTTCTGGGCATCGTCTGTGCTTGGGGCTTGGACTACAAAATGATTAAGACATTGGCTTTACCCCGTGAATCTTCCAAGACATCTGGGAGAGACCAACACATAATGAGACAGTACCAGTTCAACATAACACATGCTGTAAGAAGACAGAGAATACCTCCCAGGGGAGGGCAGGGAGGGCTTCATGGAGGAAGTGGCATTTGTATTGGGTCATAAAGGATGAGTGGACTTTGTCAGACAGATGACAGTGGCAGAGAAAATGGCTTAAATAGTACAATTGGGAAAGGGAAACTTGTGTGTGTGTGCATGCATGCGTGCGCACGCACACACAAGTGTACATTTGTTCCAAAGTCAAACATGGATAATTTGGGGATTATCTGCTGTCCTTGGTCTATACCACTACTTCTTTATTCTTTCTGTGGATGACTGAGAAACAATTCTAATGACATAGGAGCTTTTAGGATAAGCCTTTATGCCTGGCACTCACACTTTAGATTTTTCCAGTCTTTCCCCAATGCTCATGGTCCATGGGGCTCCTCATAAGGAATTTTTCATTTGCTCTAGAATCCCCCAGTTCCACCTCCCACAAAGATAGTCTGGTCAGGATACTTTAGGGCCACCAACAGAACTGCAAGTTGCCAAAATAAATGTTTTCCATCAAGATTTCACACTTGAACTTAATGAAATAGACATTTTCCAAACTGTTTCTTTAGAGCTAAGTTTTTCTTTAAGATTTGTAATGAAAATATTTCATGACCTGTTGACATATTCATATGGTGATTTTCAAAAAGCAGATTTCATTTACAAAATGGACTTGGCAATAAGTAGGAATATCTGGGAAGTTGAACAAGGCTGTTGACAGGGAAATTAGGGCTGAATCATAACTGACATTGTTTTGCAGCTGTGCCATTTTTTTAAGACTGACCAATGGGACAGAGTTTGTAGAGGCCTTATGGTAATAATGCTGAGATTGGTAGCTAATGACCATTCATGATGGAACTGCATAGGTAGTAGCTCACAAGTACAGAAAAGTTTGTTCCTGTAACTGATTTTTCTGGGTAAGTGCCAAGGGAGAAGTGATGCCACTTAGAAGAAAGATAGTAAAGACGAAATTCTATAGCATTTTTCAAAAGAGAAGAATTAAAAAGAAAATTAATGAATTAAAAAAGAAAAAAGAAAATTCTCAGTCCTATATTTTTCTTTATCTGTGTTCTTCAGTTCTTCTGCTGATTGAACTAGTTGACTGACATATCTAGTTTAAATTTATAGTAATGATGCAGTTTTGAGTAGAATATATTCTGTGTTCAAACAAGTAGTTGAAGATTAACAAGTTATGTTCAAATTCAGATGAAAACAAGGCAGCATTCAAAATAATTCTAGAAATTAATCAGTTTCAATTATTGTCTTAGGTTTACGAAATTTTTATTATTTTTTCTCATGTTTCTAAGTTTCTGCTCTTAACATCAGTAAGCTAAAAGGATATAAGAAAGATAGACATATTGTCGCTTAAAGTTCTCTAGTGACAAATATAAATAAAAATTCATCAAATTCCTTAGATGCTGTAAAGTTTTTAACCATTCCTGGAAACAATATCATAAGACTGTGTAAAGAGTATGGTATTTGAGCTTTGGTCTTGGAAGAGGAAGAAATTACTTTTTGGTGAGGAAGAGATCACAGAGGGCTTCTTGGAGGAGGTGGTATTTGGGAGCTTGGGATCAGGTGATGATGGTGTTCACTAGGGAAGAAGAAATATGGGATGGTAACTGTACAATGGGATGACTCCAAGAGGAAAGAAAAAGTACATAATTATCAATTGTACAGGGTAGATGGAGAAGTAAGGAGGTCCCAGATGGAAACCAGGTTTGGAAGTTGATGTAGTATTTTATTTTGTCAGACATTTGGAAAATATTAAGAGGGTAGTTTTCATTTGATAACATAGCCAGAGTAGATTTCAGAAGTTAGAAACTGAAGCCAGGAAACCTATGAGTAATAGCTACCGTTTTTGATTACCTAGTAAATATCACTCACTGTGAAACAAAATTTGGATGCCTTTTTAAAAATCCTTTAAAGAATTCATTTAGATTTTATAGATGGAGAAATTAAGGTCTACGGTCACTCAGTTGGTGATAGGCTGACACTAGCCAGGTTTATCTGACTTCATCACCATTTCCCTAACCACAGAATACTCTACCAATATGTGAGCTTCTTAGTCATGGGCTTGATACTATAGTTCTCTACTTCGTTCTTCCCCCATACACCCTTCACCTATGCATTTATTGTCCACCTGATTTTTTCCCCAGTTTTACTGAGATATATCAATAAATAACATTGCATAAGTTTAAGGTGTACTGTGCAGTGATTTCATACACCTATATATTGTGAAATGGTTACCATGAGAAAGTTAGTTAATACTCCCATCACCTCACATAATTACCTTTTTTGTGTATGTATGTGTGGTGAGAATATTTAGGATCCACTGTCTTAGCCAATTTCAAGTATGTAATATAGTATTGTTAATGATAGTCACCGTGCTATACATTATGTCCCCAGAATTTTTTGATCTGATATCTGTAAATTTGTTCCATTTGACCAATATCTTCCATTTACTCTACTCCCCAGCCTCTGGCAACCACCATTCTACTCTCTATTTAGGTTCCACATGTGAGATCATACAACATTTGTTTTTCTGTGTCTGACTTATTTCACTCAGCATAATGCCATTTAGGTCCACCCATGTTGCCACAAGTGGCAGAACTTTTTTATGGCTAAATAGTACTCCATCATCTATCTATCTATCTATCTATCTATCTATCTATCATCTATCTATAATCTAACTATCTATCTATTCACCACATTCTCTTTATCCATTCAACCTTGATGGACATTTAGGTCATTTCATGTCTTGGCTATTTTAAATAATGCTGCAGTAAACATGAGAATGCAGATATCTCTTCAGGAAAGTAAATTAATTTCCTTCCAATATGTACTCAGACAGGATTGCTGGATCATTTAGTAGTTCTTTCTGTAATTATTTGAAGAAATTTTATGCTTTTTTTCATACTGATTGTACCAATTTACAATCCCACTAACTGTGTATAAGGCTTGCCTTTTTCTCCACATCCTTGCCAACACTTAATTTTTTATTTTTTAGTTTCTGTATCATTTCTGCTTTAATCTTTATTATTTCCTTCCTTCGTTGACTTCAGGCTTTGTTGTCGTTTTTCTAGCTTCTTTAGCTGTAAGGTTAGTTGTTTTTGTTTTTGTTTTCTTCTGGAGGTAGGCCTGGATTGCTATATACTTCCCTTTTAGGACCACTTTTGCTGCATCAGAAAGGTTTTGGACCATTGTGTTTCCATTTTCACTTATTTCCTTGTATTTTTAAATTTCTTCTTTGATTTCCTGTTTGACCCATTCATTGTTTATTATTTTATTTTATTTTATTTTGACCCATTCATTGTTTAGTAGCATGTTGTTTAACTTTCATGTATTTGTGGTCTTACCAAATTTTTATTTGTAGTTAACTGCCAGTTTCATAGTGCTGTGGTCAGAAAAGATGCATGGTATGATTTCAATCTTTTTGTGTTTGTTGAAGCCTGATTTTTGACCTAACATGTGATCTGTTCTAGAGAATATCCCATGTGGACTTGAAAGGAACATGTATTCTACTGTTTTGGGATGGAATGTTCTGAATATATCTGTTAAGTCCTTATGGTCCAGTAAGTTATTAAAAGCCATTGTTTCCTTATTTATTTTTTATATAATCTGTCCATTGATGTAAATGGGGCATTAAAGTCCTCTACTATTACTGCATTATTATCAATTAGTTCTTTTATGTTTGTTATTAATTGTTTTATATATTTGGGTGTTCCCATGTTGGATGTATAAATATTTACAACCTTTTATCTCTAGGCATTTTAAAAACAGACATTCTAAAGGGTGTTAGGTGATAGTGTGGTTTTATTTATTTTTTTTAATGATTTTTTAAAATTTTTTATAAACATATAAAGTATTTTTATCCCCAGGGGTACATGTCTGTGAATTGCCAGGTTTACACACTTCACAGCACTAACCATAGCACATACCCTCCCCAATGTCCATTACCCCACCCCCCTTTTCCGATCCCCCTCCCCCCAGCACCCCTCAGTTTGTTTTGTGAGATTAAGAGTCACTTATGGTTTGTCTCTCTCCCGATCCCATCTTGTTTCTTTTCTTCTTTTCCTACCCCTCCAACCTCCCATGTTGCATCTCCAATTCCTCATATCAGGGAGATCATATGATAGTTGTCTTTCTCCGATTGACTTATTTCACTAAGCATGATACCCTCTAGTTCCATCCACATCGCTGCAAATGGCAAGATTTTATTTCTTTTGATGGCTGCATAGTATTCCATTGTGTATATATACCACATCTTCTTTATCCATTCATCTGCTGATGGACATCTAGGTTCTTTCCATAGTTTGGCTATTGTAGACATTGCTGCTATAAACATTCGGGTGCACGTGCCCCTTCGGATCACTACGTTTGTATCTTTAGGGTAAATACCCAGTGGTGCAATTGCTGGGTCATAGGGTAGTTCTATTTTCAACTTTTTGAGGAATCTCCATGCTGTTTTCCAGAGCGGTTGCACCAGCTTGCATTCCCACCAACAGTGTAGGAGGGTTCCCCTTTCTCCGCATCCTCTCCAGCATCTGTCATTTCCTGACTTGTTAATTTTAGCCATTCTGACTGGTGTGAGAAGATATCTCATTGTGGTTTTGATTTGTATTTCCCTGATGCCGAGTGATGTGGAGCACTTTTTCATGTGTCTGTTGGCCATCTGGATGTCTTCTTTGCAGAAATGTCTGTTTATGTCATCTGCCCATTTCTTGATTGGGTTATTTGTTCTTTGGGTGTTGAGTTTGATAAGTTCTTTATAGATTTTGGACACTAGCCCTTTATCTGATATGTCGTTTGCAAATATCTTCTCCCATTCTGTCAGTTGTCTTTTGGTTCTGTTAACTGTTTCCTTTGCTGTGCAAAAGCTTTTGATCTTGATGAAATCCCAATAGTTCATTTTTGCCCTTGCTTCCCTTGCCTTTGGCGATGTTCCTAGGAAGATGTTGCTGCGGCTGAGGTCGAATGGTTGCTGCCTGCGTTCTCCTCAAGGATTTTGATGGATTCCTTTCTCACACTGAGGTCCCTCATCCATTTTGAATCTATTTTCGTGTGTGGTGTAAGGAAATGGTCCAATTTCATTTTTCTGCAAGTGGCTATCCAATTTTCCCAACACCATTTATTGAAGAGGCTGTCTTTTTTCTATTGGACATTCTTTCCTGCTTTATCAAAGATTAGTTGACCATGGAGTTGAGGGTCTATTTCTGGGCTCCCTATTCTGTTCCATCGATCTATGTGTCTGTTTTTGTGCCAGTACCATACTGTCTTGATGATGACAGCTTTGTAATAGAGCTTGAAGTCCAGAATCGTGATGCCACCAACTTTGGCTTTCTTTTTCAATATTCCTTTGGCTATTCGAAGTCTTTTCTGGTTCCATATAAATTTTAGGATTATTTGTTCCATTTCTTTGAAAAAAATGGGTGGGAT
>PISX010030584.1:0-17855 GCA_004024625.1 Mellivora capensis | reverse complement strand
CCCCCTTCTCTCTCCCCCAGAATGTTAACTCTTGATGAAAGTTCGGGGTAGGCGAGCCGCTGTCCACGTGGGCTAACGTGAGATACTAGTGAGTGTGACAGGTGGCTGGTGTGTGGAGTGTCTGCACACATTAATTTTGCAAGAAAGAATTTCATGGCTTATTCAAGGGTTCTTGGAGTCAAGAAAGAACCCCTAGTAAATCCAGAGCCGATCGAGGATGGTGAGATTCGAGCTTCCTTGACCTTAGTCCATTCTCCAGGTACTGATCTGCGAGGACATGTGGGTTCAGCTCTAAGTCTAGGGAACCCCATAAAGGCGGGTTGGAACCCAGCGGCGCCTCCGGCAGCCCGGGACTTGCAAAAGCTGGTGGGAGAGGAGCCGGCCTGAAGGGCGCTCACCTGCGCTACTTCCACAGGGGAATTCGAGGAATTCGCAGCTGGGACTCGTTAGGTGCCGAGCAACTGGGTCGCTCCGCCCCGACCTCGGGGCCCCCCCCCCGCCCCTCCCCCCGCCCCGGGCCCCAGGGACACCATCCCAGAGAACGAATTTTCCAGAGCCAGACCCAGGGACCTTCTATCTCTCACGAAGCGGAAAGGACAAGGAGAAACGGGTAAGTACCAGGCAAAGTTGAGCCGTTTTGTAAATAGGGTTGCTTCTGGGCTTAGCGAGCCCGCGGTTCCGAGCGGGAGGGTGCGGAGCCTGCTTCCTTTGAATGGCTGAAAACAGGAGTCCCTCTGAGGGAACACAACCAAGGAGATCCGTCAAATGTTCAGTTTACAAGGGAAACGTTTCCTCAAGCCCTTGTCAGCAAAACTCTCTCGTTTGCAATTAAATGTCACCTCGTGGGGACAGGAATAATATTTCCTTCTTCACATTCTCACAAGAAGTTCTTTGTTCCTGCAACCTCAGCACCTCACACACACGGGTATTTCAGCTCATTTGGAACTTGAAAACAGTCAAATCGGAAATTCATTTTGTAAAACACTGTCTTACAGAATTAATCCTAACCACAGAAAACCATTTTGTGCACAAAGCAGTTACAGTATTTTAAAAATGGGTAAGAAGAGCAGAGCACAAATTACATAGAAGTCCAGCAGGGGGAACTATTTGCTTGATTCCGACTTCATCTGAGTAAGGAAACATTAGAAAGCCACTAAAATGACATTTTGAGAAGTGCCTGGGAGGAAAAAGTGTTGGTGATATAATACGCAATTAAATTAGTAAAATACAAAATTGAGACAGAGAAAAGCAGCTTCCGCCACATGGGAGCTGACCTTGGTGTTCTTTTGTTTAACATAAGCAATTTCACAGAACGCAGATGTCAGGCCCTTCAGTGACCATCTACGGATTAAGATGGAAATAAGATCACACTGCCATCCCGTCTGAACACAAACACAAACTTGAAATACACACAGAACAGACCCAGAGACACCAATATTGTCAAGCCACAAAAATGACCCAGCGTCTCCTCATCTTGTCCAATATGAGGGATGACAGCTTCTTGACCAATCCTAGTTTTAGCATTGCTCTGGTCTTCTTTCCTTCAGGATAGGATTTATTAAGCTATCCAATCTTAGAATGACTCCCTCCTTCTACACAGCATCTGGTCCAGAGAAGCCCTGATTCTTTAAACCCCCAAATCACCTAACACAAGATTAAACCTTCTTACTGAGATGCACCCAGAGGTCCCAGACTGTTCAACCTCTTCTGTATTCCTGATGGTTTTTGTCTGGAAGATATTGGCACAATTTATGTTTTGTGTGACTTCAACCATCCCCCCCCCTTTTTTTTGCACTCAGAATACGGGGGTAGGGGGGAGGAGAGAAAAAGAAGATACACCCAAGTGCTGCTGTTGCTAGTTTCCGGGAGGTAGGAGTGTAGGTTGTTTTCTCCACCCCCCTCCATCCCAGTTTGAGACAGTCCTCATTACCCAAGATTCTTCTAGTCACGAAGGAGAAACGTCTATTTCATTCAGCACAAGAAAAATGAATTCTCCACTTGTGGACTCCAGGACTTTGATATTGAATGTTCCTCAATAGCCCTTGCTTTGATCAACTGTCCTTCTCAGTACCCTTCACAATTACATGGCTCTTGAGTTTGTTTCCTGACTAGTGGATGCCAGTTAGAGGTTTGCAGAATTCCTGGAGTCTTCTCTGCGTCTCTAACCTGCTGACATTTAATTAGACCTTAAGAATTATTTTGCATGCATACTTTGATGAAGAACTCTTATGCGGTTATTATGTTAATATCAAAAAGTTGCAACTTAAAAAAATGTTTTAGGAAAGCTCAAGACAAATGTCTGCCCCCAATATTCCAATGGAGAGAGGCAGAAAATAAAGATTTAAAACGTCGCACAATCTTTTAAAGCAAAGAGTGGGGAATTTTCCAAAGATTGCCAGTGAGACATCCTTACTTTCCATAAACACATTCCTTCTGTTCATAAGTGATGGTGTGATTTATCTTTTCCATACCTAAATAAAAGGAAAATATTTTATCTTTAATGAGATCTAGCTCCTCCCTCCCCATTCACAGTGATATCTGAATTGAATAGAGCTCTATTTAAAGGACATTTTGTTACTTCTGGCTAAATATAATGTATTAAATCCAAGCAATTACCTCAGTTTTCTTAAGAGGCATCATATCCATCAGCCCTTACCTCTTGCCCGTTGACACTTTGCTGGGCATGAAATGGGGACTTAGCTCTCCAGCATCCACACTCAACCATTTTGTTCTAAATGGTTTCCGATCCCGTAGAGCCTCTGGAAATTCTGCCCAAGGAAGCTGAGTTACAAACGTAAAAAGGAGAACAGGAACGGTGCTGTGTTGGTGACAATTGAAAGAAAATGGGCTCTCGCATTGACAAAAACAAAACAAACCCAAACCAGGTAGTCCATTTTTTTCAGGAAGCAGCTAAGAACTCAGGGGAAATGAAACTTCTGGACCGTCTATACCTACAGGTTTCTTCTCACCCGTATGGAAAAAGCGAAAACGCGTTGGTGTTTGGCAAGCACTTTTCCAAATGCGATGAGATGAATACTCGGGGGTGTGAGCCTTGGAGCTTGGGGACACCGAGGAGGGAGGGGACCCAGAGCGGTTCTCAGCAAATTGTCGCTCTCCCTGCACCGGGGACACAAATCAGTGACAGTATCTCCTTCCCTCCTTCCCTGCAACGTATCTCCCTCGGAGTGTCATCCAGAGGACCCGGGCCTGCGAGTTCTGGAAGAAGGTTGTTCCCTTCCAGGCCTAAAACCGTGCTTACCCTAACCCCGCCCCCCCACCCCTCGGGGCCCGAGTAAATTTGCTCCCAGTTTTGGAGACTCCAGCACCCAACACTCTCCCAGGTTTCCCGCAAGGGCAGCAGGCGGTAGTTTATGAATCGACCTCAACTTCGTTGGAAACCAAGATGCTTGTAGGGAGCACCCTCGTCCTCTTGCTCCTAAACGTCGGGGGCCACAGGGGCGTTAGACCTCCTCCCCAGGGCTTGGTTGAACCAGCGGGTCTTTGTCCGTCTCACTGAACACACTTTTGACCGCCCCCAGAATCTTGCCGCTAACCCGCCCCCATTTCCTTCTGTACTTCTGGGAAGCCGGGTGTGCACCTGTAGTCGTGGCCGAGTGGTTAAGGCGATGGACTAGAAATCCATTGGGGTCTCCCCGCGCAGGTTCGAATCCTGCCGACTACGTCGTCTGAGCTTTTACCCAGTTTGTCTCGAGGAGAGGTCCCCTTTAGCTCTCTCCGCAGCCTGATCCTATCTCAGCGGTATAGGGGGGAGGGGGACTTGTGTCTTGTTCTTAGACCCAGCAAAACCCTATCCCCTCTGGGCTCCCCTGTGTTGAGTACAATCCTGCCCTCAAGAAGGAATAGAGCTGCGCCCAGCGTTGTGCAAAATATAAGGATGTCTCTGAGTTTTCTCTCCCCAAAACCCCACTCTAAGTAAGCTATTTCCAAAACGGACAATTTGGTGAAAATGTCCCTCACATAAATTGTAGAGGGTATTTCTGCCACAAAATGAAGGCTATTTTTATTTTACTTTAGAAGTTAATAGTAGAGTAAAATTGACTTTTTAAAAGAAGATGCATATTTTCATGTAACCGCCTGCCTTAATCAGGACAAGAACAGTTTTGTCAGTCCTAAACCTGTGTTACCCTTCATAGCCACTTCCCAAGCCCCCGAGCAACTGCTGGTGGCCACCTATGTTTCCTGTCCCCACAGTGGGGCCTTTTTTGAGACTGTTCTTGAAATTGAATGCAATTGTTCTATGGGTGGGAATGGAAAATGGCACAGCCTTTCTGGAAAATAGTTTGGCCATTTCTTACAAAATAAAACATGAAAATACTGTAAGATTCATGGGCTGCACTCTTCATTTCCAGCAAAATGCAAATTTATGCTTACGCAAAAGCCTGGATGTGATCGTGCATAGCAGCCTTACTTGTAATAGCCCAGACTGAACACGACCCAAATGTCCTTCAGCAGGTGAGTGAGGACACAGACAGCAGTGTGTCTGCGGGAGCTCTAGTTGGCAAGAAAGAGGACACTGAGGATGAATCAACAGTTTGGAAGCACATCAAGGGCACTAGTGCTGAGGAGAAAGTCGATCGCATGGGTCACATACTGTATATTCTAATTACATGAGCTTATCAGAATGACGCAATTACAGAGATTGGAACAAATGAGCAGTTGCCAGGTGTTTAGGGATGGTGGGCAGAGGGTGTGGGCATGACTCTAAGGGGAGGCGGTGGAAGACTGTTGCCGTGATGTTCTGTAACTGGTAACATGAACCTGCATAGTAGGTAACCTTTGGGGATTAGCTTCTTTCACTTGAGATAGAATTATACACTTAATTTCCTGTTTTTGATATTGTGCTTTGGTTATGTAAGAAGTAACCCACCAGGGAAGTGGGTGAAGGGTACATGGAACCACTCTGCACTATTTTTGCAACTTGCTATGAATATGTAACTATTAAAAACAAAGCTTTTTGTTTTAATTTTTTATTTAAGTTCAATTTAATTAACATGTAGCATATTATTAGTCCAGTGATTCATCGGTTGCATGTAACACCCAGTTCTCATTATTTTACATGTCCTCCTTAGAGCCCTTCACCCAGTTCCCCATCCCCCTGTCCCCCACCCCACCCCGCCAGCAACCATGTTTGTTTCCTAGAGTTGAGAGTCTCTTATGGTTTGTCTCCCTCTCTGTTTTCCTCTTATTTTTCCTTCCCTTCCCCTATGTCATCTGTTTTGTTTCTTGAATTCCACAAAGGAGTGAGATCATATGGTATTTGTCTTTCTCTGACTGACTTATTTCACTTAGCATAATACCCTCCAGTTCCATCCACATTGTTGTGAATGGCAAGATCTTGTTCTTTTTGACGGCTGAGTAATATTCCATTATATGCATGTACCTAATCTTTAACCATGCATCCTTCAATGGACATCTGGGCTCCTTCCCTAGTTGGCTATTGTGGACATTGCTGCTGTAACATTGGTGTGCATGTGCCCCTTGGAATCACTATTTTTGTATCCTTTGGGTAAATACCTAGAAAACAGAAGTCTTTTTAAGTTAAAAATATGAATAGAAACATTTATTTATTTATTTATTTATTTGAGAGAGAGAGAGAGAGACATAGAGCATGAGCAGGGAGGAGAAGGAGAAGCAGGCTCTCTCTGTATGTCTATGGATGGCATTATTTTGTCTTATGGCTATTTTTCCATTTATGTTTCCTATTAGTTTTTCAGAGAGGTATATTGGGTGAAAATGTCCCACTATGGTTGTGGTTTTATCTGTGTCTCTTTTTACTTCTGTCTCTACCTGGAACTTTTCCCTCCATTTCTTAGTCTTCCAGAAGCAAGAAATTCTGGATAAAGCATGGTTTATATAACAGCTGTGATTCGGAGCTACAAGGTGTTGGACAATTACCACAAGAAAACCCTAGACAAAAACGTGCTTGACTTAGACAAGCTGTAGCAGATCCATTGAGACTTAAGAGAAGTATTGTTACTTAGAAACACTTCTACACGTTTCCTTCCTCAAAAAGAATGAGGGCGATGTAACTCAAAAATAATTGTCGTCCTGGGAAACTCAAGATTAAGGTTGAAGAGAAGTTGCAGTAGAATTTCAGATCTTCCTCCATTTATTTATTTATTTTTAAAGATTTTATTTATTTATTTGACAGACAGAGGTCACAAGTAGGCAGAGAGGCAGGCAGAGAGAGAGGGAGGAAGCAGGCTCCCTGCTGAGCAGGACCCTGAGATCATGACCTGAGCCGAAGGCAGAGGTTTTAACCCACTGAGCCACCCAGGCACCCTGAGATCTTCCTCCACTTAAAAATGAGCCTGGTTCTATCCCCAGGGCCTGACCCAGATTTGTCTAACTGGGTAGGAGACAGAAGATCAGAACTGGCTGAACTAGAATCTCAGCTTCAAGTATGGCTCATGTGCAGTGTTCAGCTTAATGAATCACGCAGCCTGAACCTAAAGAGGCTGTTTCCTTAGCTGCTTTATCTTTCATCTTTCTTGAGGAATTTCATTTAATGGTTACAATTAGGCTACACGGTATAAAGGAAGAACTTAAATGCAGGGAAGCATTAGTCTGGGGCACCGTCTTCAATAATTTTGTGAATTCCCTGGAATGGTTTGCCTCTCAATGGTCATGAGATCCAACAAATTCTTTTTGACTCATCCAAGCAGCTTCTCTAGATGGACTGTACACCTCTTTCCCCCCAGGATAATGAGTGCTTACCAATATATTAAAGAAGGAAGCACATTTGCAAGCTCTTGTGCTCACTGGCTGTCCCCGTTTGGTCTGCCCCGTTCACAGCCCAGTGCTGGAGCAGCCAGTACAACTAAGTAGCAAGGAGGCTGTTGGAGCCCTAATTCTAAGTCCATTATGGAACTCAACTCTTCCTATTTACATTTTACCATTTACATTTATCTTGTTGCCGCCTAAGATAAACCACTCCATCTTTAAAAAAAAAAAAAAAAAGATTTTATTTATTTATTTGAGAGAGAGCACAAGCCAGGGGGAGAGGCAAAGGGAGAAGCAGACTCCTGGCCAAGGATCCTGGGATCATGACCTGAATGGAAGGCAGGCATTTAACTGACTGAGCCACCCAGGCATCCCACCACTCCCCCTTTTATAATCAGGATCATATGCTGAGCTCGTATGTTCCATTTTTTCTCTGCAGAGTAGAATTATCCATTCTTGTGTAAGCCAACATTTCCTTGTTTTATTTGCTTTTTAGCTTTGCCTCTTATTGTGCCATTAGACAGCCACAAGCACTTACTTGGTCCTACCTATCTCTGCGTGTGCTGTGTTCTGTGTTGGTTTAGGGAGCTTCCTTCCTGTCAGATGCTGATCTCCATGAGGACAGGGATTATGCCTTTGTCTTGTTTACTGTTACAGTGTCTAGGACTTTGCACAGCATCCAACCTTCCCTAGGAATTCAATAAAACTAGTTAAATGATTGTGTAGAAGGCACTAACCTAATGCCTTTTTTCTACAATAAGAACTTTAAAATATGTATTTCTCTGTTTAAATCATTTTTTGTTTCAGTTATAATTTCTTCTTTTTCCAATTCCTTATTCCTGCTTTCCAGATATATACAAATGTAGCCCCAGACCAAGAAGTGACTGTTCAGGGCACACGGGCTATCCCCAAGCTTGAGATGATAATGGCTTATTTACTGAAGGAGGAGAGAAAGGTCTCAGCTTGGGATTTTGCAAGCTCTGGTTCTGCAGTCCCTTTAAAATTATGTTTTGTGGCAATGTTTTCGAACTTGCTCTCGTGAGTTACAGGATAACAACTTCTTCCCTCATTGGAGATCACATGCAGTTGTGTGGTTGAGCAGAATCAAGGTTCTGGAACAAGGTCCGGGCCCTGTAAAGGCTTTGTATGGGATTCGTGTTTTGCCTGGAGTTGACTTTTGCAAGTTCCTTGTGTTTTTTTGGTTTGGGGTGTTTTGTTTGTTTGGTTGGTTTTGGGTTTTTTGCAAGTTCCTTGTGTTTTTGTTTTTTATCACTGAGACCACTGGAAAGAGAGGTGGACCACCTTTGTGATCTGGTTCCACCAGTTCCTAAGGGATACTCGTGTGGCCGCCTTCCTCCGGGTGGCGAGCGCAGCGGGGTGCACAACGTGCACAACCCGGAGATCAGGTTACTGATCCCGCAGGACCCAGTCCTGAGCGCCGGTAGGTAGTCACGGTGCGGCTTTGCAGGGGCACAGACTGCTGCCCTTGGAAGTCATCCTGCAATCCTGGGACGGGCTGGGAAGGGAGCCTGCGCCCTGGGAGTCCCGCCAAAACAGTGCTGCACCCAGAAACCTGTTCTTTAGCCAAAGAGCACTGGGCGGGGGGGGGTCTCTGTGGGGCAGCAGTAAAGAACGTTTGGGGTACAATTTGGCAGCCTTCCCTGGGCACCTTCCTCGCGAGGAAGGGGTCTAGATGGTGAAACGCAGCATCTCCCGCACGCTCCTTACCCACTGCGACACGTGACAGGAGTTCCGCCTTTCTCGGCGAGCGCACCTGCTTCGTTTCCTCGTAACGCAGCTCCTCTCGAGTGTTTCCTTCCGTGAATGTGCCAGACAGGGACACATTAAAGTTTGTTTCCCTAGAAACAATATACCTGATAGTTAGATATAGTGCGTAGAGAAAAATACATGGCTGAAACTGGGCAGAATTGCAGATCACAGATAGGAAATTTCCAAGCCTGTTCCCCTGTTCATATAGGGACTAACCGTATCTTTATCCACTGTTTGAGCATTAAATCATACAATGAGTATAGGACGTTCAGTCCAGTAATGCTATGTATAACAAGTGCTCACTCTCTTTCTTAATGAGGAAAGCAAAATTAGGACCGCCAAGTGCCTGAGTTGGGGGTGGGGGACTTTATGGGTTCATGTAGGTGGCAGAAGATAAGTTAAAACTAAAATAAAATCTCCCAGTTCTTATCCAAGGACTGTCGTGGGTGGACATGAACTAAGAATTCTGACTCATAAATTTGATTAAGTGCTTTCAGTAGAGTTTCTGAAACTCATCATAGATGGTTATGCCACAGCTACCTGCTGTGGGGTTCCATGGTGTAATGGTTAGCACTCTGGACTCTGAATCCAGTGATCCGAGTTCAAGTCTCGGTGGAACCTGCCTTGTGTTTTGGTCCCATTTTTGCTTTTTCCTGGGAAAGAACTGTTCACCTAAATGACCAAAGTCAATTTTATCCCTGATGTCTCCTTTAAGTTTTTGCAAGTCCTGAGGGGTCTGCGTCTGGGTAAGGAAAAAGGAATAAATTTTATCCTGGCATAATGGAGTTTATTTTACAAGAAAGAAAAGAAGCATCAAAAATAAATACAGGAGGAAAACGGCAAATGCCCCACACTCTGCTGTCACTGGAAAATCAACTAATAAAAAGCAACAATCCACTTATATGACATTCATTTTCTGTGCATATTAGAATGAATGTTTTAGATATTTCAGACATGGGAAATAAGTAATTCTAATGGTATTGGAGAACATACAGACAATGAATAACAAAATTCTCTTCTATTGTGGTGTCTAGCTGTAATTTCTGCCCCCTCCTCGCCCCCGATGGCTGCTGAGCCCAGTTTATATATATAACATATGGACAGACTTTCCACATGCACACGCACAAAGCAAATGTGGGAAATCTTAAGTTGGGTGATTCTATATACATCGGCGTAGGAGATGTATTATTGCATTTTAAAATATCTATAGATTTAAGATATTTTAAAGTAAAAATTTAGGGGGAATCCATAATAATGTTTTCATTGCAATGTTCATCTGGTCATTGTGTCACCAAAAGAATACAAAGCAGCCCTCTTTCTCGGAACACTCCTACACCATTGGTGGGAACGCAAGCTGGTGCAGCCACTCTGGAAAACGGTATGGATGTTCCTTGAAAAGTTGAGAATAGAGCTACCCTACGACCCAGCAATTGCTCTACTGGGTATTTACCCTAAAGATGCAAGTGTAGGGATCCGAAGGGGCACCTGCACCCCAATGTTCATAGCAGCAATGTCTACAATAGCCAAACTATGGAAAGAGCTCAGATGTCCTTCAACAGTTGAATGGGTAAAGAAGATGTGGTGTATATATACAATTCAATACTATGCAGCCACCAAAAATGAAATCTTGCCATTTACAAAGACATGGTTGGAACTAGAGGGTGTTATCCGAAGCGAAATCAGTCAATCAGGGAAAGACAATTATCATATGATCTCTCTGATATGAGGAATTTGAGAAACAAGACAGAGGGTCATAGGTGAAGGTGCGCGAAAAATGAAACAAGATGAAACCAGAGAGGGAGACAAACTATAAAAGACTTTTTAAAAACAATTTTCTAAAAGATTTTATTTATTTATTTGACAGACAGCGATCACAAGTAGGCAGAGAGGCAGGCAGAGAAGCAGGCTCCCTGCTGAGCAGACAGCCAGGACCCTGGGATCATGACCTGAGCCGAAGGCAGAGGCTTTAACCCACTGAGCCACCCAGGCGCCCCTATAAAAGACTCTTAATCCCAGGAAACAAACTGAGGGTTGCTGGAGGAGAGGAGTGTGGGAGGGCTGGGGCGGCTGGGGGATGGGCACTGGGGAGGGCGTGTGCTATGGTGAGCGCTGTGAATTGTGTAAGACTGATGATTCACAGACCTGTACCCCTGAAGCAAATAATACGTTATATGTTCATAAAAAATAAAATAAATCCCTCTTTGTCATAAAAAATGAGTAACAAATCCTGTTTCTTTGATAATTACATTATTTATAGAAGTTCCCTTTTTTTCATTTGCTCCTGTACTATTTTGCATAGGCCTTCAATTTTTTTTTAATTTTTAAAAATTTATTTATTTGTCAGAGAGAGAGGGAGAGAGAGCGAGCGAGCACAGGCAGACAGAGTGGCAGGCAGAGGCAGAGGGAGAAGCAGGCTCCCCGCCGAGCAAGGAGCCCAATGTGGGACTCAATCCCAGGACGCTGGGATCATGACCTGAGCCGAAGGCAGCCGCTTAACCAACTGAGCCACCCAGGCGTCCCAGGCCTTCAATTTTTAAAAAATTCTAGTATAGTATTTGTTTTAAATGAAGTGAGTCTGTTTTTCTCCTGGCTTGAAAGTTTGCAGACATTTCTCTAAGGGCTGGAAGATTCCTTCCAAACAAATGGTCTCATTATGATTCCAGATGTGT
The DNA here is from genome assembly GCA_004024625.1 of Mellivora capensis. Lineage (NCBI taxonomy): Eukaryota > Metazoa > Chordata > Mammalia > Carnivora > Mustelidae > Mellivora > Mellivora capensis. The sequence goes on along the minus strand of PISX010030584.1, from coordinate 6,672 downwards.
GTGAGCTTGTTATTCTTCTTACAGCCAACACATGTCATTAACTCCAAGTGTGGCCACTGCAGATTCTCTCTCCGTGCGCTGGGCTTGTTCACTGTCGGCTTCTTCTCCTGTTGCCCCTTTGTTTAAACTGTTTAGTCAAACTTTCATATCCAGGTTCTCCTTCAAAATCAATGAGCTACGCACAGTTCCTGCCACTCCATTGTCCAAAACCAGAGATCTGTGGTTTTCTCTCTCACAGTGTGTCACTAGCTGTAGAATACTGTGTGCTTCTGGAGTTTTTGCAAGCACTGCACTGGAGAAATACTGATTAGGGTCTTGCCGTTATAGGATTTTTGTTCCCCTAGTGCCCACTGTTCTTGGTTGTGCCGCTTCAAGGAATGAAGAGGTAGACCAGATGGAGATGAAGAGTGGACAAGAACAGTATATTGAGCCGTAGTACAAAGCTCCCAGAGAGAGAGAGGGCAGGGCTGAGAGGGCTGCCATTTGGGGGTTTGAATCTAGGGGTTTTTTATAAGCTATTTTGCAGAACTATCTTGAGCACCCTGAGTGTGGGTCCCCTGTGGACTGGCTGCTAAGGTGTCCCAATCAGGGCTTGGATCATGCACCTGTCTGCCTATCTGGTTAGTGTTCAGGTATTGATGGTCTTTTGGGATGACATGTGGAGACAAACTGCTCAACTTGTGATAGAGACCGATGTATCAGCATTCATTGTTGTGGTTTCAGGATGTTTTGCAGAACTCACCTCTGCAAAGGTTGCTAGACAGAATGCTATTGTGGTCTCGTCTAAGTTGTAAAGCAGGACGCTAGTGCAGTTTTGCTTAGCTGTCCTGAATTTGTTGCTTTCTTGTTGGGGACCCTGGCCCTGATTTCCTAAGTGCCCAATTAATTCCTAACATCATCATGCTCCTTTGACTTTCGGAGTATGTGCAATCTACTCTTCCACTCCTCATTCCTGTATAGAGATTGCTTTTCATTTGGTCAAAATTGAAGTTTGCTTTATTCTCTTTTATAGTCCTAGATGTGTATGTTTTCTTTTACAGACAAAAACGCAGAAAATGTATGAAGGAGGGTACATATTGCATGGGACACTGGGTGTGGTGCATAAACAATGACTCTTGGAACATGAAAAAAATAAAATTAAATTAAGATGTTTAAAAAATGCAGAAAATGTCTCAACTCTGCAACAGTAAAACCCTGACTTTATTGCACACATTTTGTTATCAGAAAATTGTATCCGGCTCAAAATCAAACATTTATTTTAATTTTTAAAAAGATTTTAATTATTTGTCAGAGAGAGAAAGAGAGCACAACCATGGGGAGCAGCAGGTTCCTTCACTGAACAAGGAGCTGAACAAGGACTCAATCCCAGGACCCTGGGATCATGAGCTGAGCCAAAGGCAGATGCTCAACTGGTTGAGCCACCCAGGCATCCCCTAAACCAGAACATTTTAAGAAGATATGGTCAGTAGATATTTTCTCTACACCAAAAATGGGCCACTATGCTTGATTAAAACCCATAGCCATATGGACTAGTCTGATTATTATAGAAGAGGGGAGGAAGTATTGTGAAGATTCTTTTCCTTTCTGTTTTTTTCTGATTAATCATGAGAAGACCCAGCCTAACGTAAGAAGAAAGAAGGCATGAATGAAGTAGATGAGTATATATCCAGAGGAAGTAGAGATGTAGTTTGCCCACCATTGATATCAATCACTCATTGTATATTGCTGCTGAAGTTTTCAAGTGTGATCAGGGTCTTGTAATGCTCTCCCATAAGTGTGTTGCCATCTACAATGACACCCTTGTAATGTCTGTTTCCTAGGACATCCTATGAATAGATCACTTTATTGTCTGCAAACTAAATAGGCCCTCCTACCAGGTGAGGGGACAGGCCTGGTACAGGGATTTCTGGTATATGAGTTGTCCTTAAATAGAATTAATCATGCCAGTAATCTTTGATCCTCTCAAAGTCTGTTCATCTCACACCATGCACAAGGCCCTATTTGAGATTGTTTTAACCTCCCTCGTTACCCTCATCTATTGTGAGATGGAGCTCAAAGACCTTGGTCAAAATCAATATTCCTCATTCTTATCCCAAAAGAACTTCAATATGTTGAATTTCAATTTTGAAATTAAGAGGTAAACAAGAATGTCATACAAGAGAAGCATTGCCATAGGAGAAGGGAGAAAGGGGAAGAAAGCAACTCATAGCATCCAGAAGCTGGTCTGGCATTCAAGCCATGCCATGTTATTCTCCTACTGGGCATAATCTCACTGGATATCAACATCAGACATGGTTCCTCTGAGACCATGGGAAAGTGAGACCAACAGGTGACGTCACAACTTTGTCTAAGCTAAGCCAAACCAAGGTCACTGTGGCCACCCACCAAATACCAACCTCCCTCTCCCTAAAACAGATGACTGCTACTCCTTACCAATCATGGCTTTACCTTCACTCTAGTCTACCTCCTTATAAACAAGATCAGTTGAGATACTCAGTTACAGACTTGCTCCTGCTTTCTGACAGTTTCTAATCTAGATTAGAACCCTGCTACTTTGGACCCTCACCCAAAGCACCCAATAGAATCCTGAAATAGGTTCATTCTAACATCCTTCTCCATAGACACCTCGGGATTCCTCTAGTGTGTGTTCTCACTGCAGTGGATAACAAGCCCAGCCTGCTCAACCACAGGGATGTCCTCTTAGCCTGGCTGGAGGTCATCGACAGGGTCCACATAATGTTAAGAGCTACAGTCTGTTTTTGGAATTCAGAGCAGGCATTTGAATTAATTATGTTCCCCAGTTCAAAGCACGTTACCATTATTGGTCCATATACAGCTTTTTGTTTTCAGTTGATTGATTGATATTTCCCTTTCACAATAGAACATTCTATGCCTTCTAACTCTAGCAAGTGTTCTACTGTTTACTATGTAACTTCCCCCTGACCTCCCACCCCTGACTATTTAACTTCCTTTTGAATGTTTTCTTGTGAAATATGTAGTTCTCTTTGCATGTGTTTTATTATTTTATATGAGCAGTCTAGTGGGGCACACACAGTTTTTACATTTAATTTGTAACTTCTTCTCACTGTTTAGTAATTCAGTGGGTGCATCCACCCAGTTTGATCAACTCACCAAGTCTTAGAACAAAGAGATTAAAAATCCCACAGGTGCAAACACCACTACCTAGATGAGTATCTTCCTATAGACTTGTGGGATATATAGCACAAGACAGAAAGAAAAGTTGGATCATGTGGTACGTTTGTCTTTCTCTTAATTAAATGGTGCCAGATTTGTTTCCAAAATAACTCCATAGCTTCCAATCATCAGTTCACAAGCATTGATATCCCTAGACTATCGACACTTAGAAATTTCTGTCATTCTAATGATATATATATATATATATATATATATATATATATTCTTTGATTACGTCTTTGAAGATGTCCCATCAGATTTTTAGTCTATCCCCGATATAAATTCCCTTTCTCTCAAATCAGTCCTCAGTCATTTATGTCTGGATCTCTGTGGACCTTGTAGTCTGCAAAATAGATCTGTTGTAAAGGTCTACAAATAATGACACGTGTAAAGTCTTTGGAATGGTGTGTGTAGTAAGGGCTTGAAAAAAATAGGACCTGCTATCTATTATTTTGGGGTAGTAACACATCTACCCCCGAGTCTGCAAACAACTTGACAATTTTAGGAGTGTCTCCTAAGGAACTCAGGAGAACCTCGGTCCTCAGTCAGCACGTCTCATTGTGCAGCATTGGGCTGTTTCCTCATGGGTAATGGAAATAAACTATCATGAGGCTCCCGCTTACCTCCTATCTTCTTGGCGCAAAGTGTTCCATAAAATTACCTGTTAGCGTCACTACTTTTCATGAATCCTAATCTCGCGCTGCGTGGAGAGTGGTTCAGGGGAATGGAACCTGTGAGCTGAGGCATCAGATGAACTCCCCGCACCTTGTGCACCTTGTCCGGAGGGTGACGTGGCACTTGAGAAGGCCTCTTCGACAGGGCAGGCGTGCGCTCTCCTCTCCATGTGTATCTGCAGGTGCAGGTGGAAGTTACCCGTTGGGGAACGATCTGGATTGTGTAAAACCGTAGTCGGCAGGATTCGAACCTGCGCGGGGAGACCCCAATGGATTTCAAGTCCATCGCCTTAACCACTCGGCCACGACTACTTGCTCGGTGCCAGCCTACAGAACTGGGGTGAACCACTGGGAGCCGCGGGGAGTGCCGCCCATGGTTGGTGCGGCCTCTCCCTGGAGAACGAAGGAGCCTACCCCCAGCACATCAAGAGCCAGCCGGGTCATCGCGGGGCCATTACAGGCTCCGGGACAGAAGACTGGAAAGTCAAGTGCCCGGGGCGCGGGGGCTGGTCCCCTGGCTGCGGCCACCATGGTCACACCTCGTGCTCGGGATCCTGAGGAAGGCCAGCCGGGCTGAAAGGGAGCCTTGAACAACGTCAAGTTCGCAAAACGCAGGCGGGAGAGGGATGGGAAAAAAGGGTCGTAGAAGGTGCGGAATGCCGTGTTGACTTCCTTCGGGGCTAAAATCGAAATCAGGACTCTATTCGGTGGCATTCGACTTGCCCTTCCAAAAGAACCATTAAATCGCTCTGGGGCGGAGAGGGAGGCGGGGGCCTAGTTTCCTTCCGTCCTGACCTCAAAAGCCCCGGCGGGGAGGTCTGCGATCACTCAGGGACCCGAGGGGGCGCACGGTGGCTCCCCACCGGGGAAAGGGGCGCTCTGAGCGCACGCGGTCTCCAAGGCCCTGCGCTCCGCCCGCGCAGCACAGAGAGGCGCTCAAAGGAAATGAAAACACACAAATGTTGGAATAGACCAAGCCAAAGTATAGGGCCAATTCTGGGGTCAGAGACTCTCTGGTTTACCAGACTGGGATAAGGAGGGGGGCACTCGGACCAATCCCGTTTTATGGAAATGTCAGAAACCCTAAAACCACGGACCTCTCTCTGGATCCTACGCACGGAAGCATGTTCCCAGGGCATAACTGGTAGATTTAGACAGAATCTCACATACAAAAGGAATGTGACCCCCAGGATTGAGGCCGAATATGCTCCTCTGAGAGTTAAAGCTCTCTCACATCTGTTTTCCTTAGGGTTCGATAAGGATGATGTTCCCCTCACTGTATTCTAGTCCCTTTTCTATGGCATTTGCTATAGACTTCCATTAGGCTCAGAAAGGGTTTATAATGTTTAACCCAGTAAATTTATTTTGAACTTTATTGTCCTTGAGCTTATCAAAGTATTGTCCCCGATCAGCAGCATGTGCACCACCTGGGGTCCCTTGAGAAATGCAAATTCTCGGACTGAGTTCAGACCCGACAATGGGGAACCGGGAGAGTGGGGGGTGGGGAGACCCAACAATTTGTTTTAACAGGAAGCCCGCCGGGAGGCTTCTGATACCCATTGAAGTACCCTAGGGAAACTGTAAAAAAAAAATTCTTAACAAAGAAAACTAGGCATTGCACAAAAATCTTTGCATTTCCCATTGTGATAGTTTAATATATTAAAAATGGGTGAATGTTTAAGTATTTTTGCTTCTTCTGACACTAAAATGAGATTTGGGAAGATTCTGTTATCGTTCTGTTTGTGGTATAATATTCACCCACAAAGTAGTATGGAATAAACATGACTTCAATGAGACAGACTTTTTACATGTAAAATACTGAGAGGAAGGAAGGAATACTTCAAAACGTTTCTAGTGTTAGTTTCTGGGTTGTGGAGTTATGATTTAACATTTTTGTTTGTTTACTATAATGTGAAGTAATCAAGTCTTATACAAGAATAGCAGAACAATGCATTTTATTGATTTATTTATTGATGTTACCCCTGAGTTGGCATTTGCTTCAAATGGCTCTTGGATTAATGCTGGCTTGTTCAGGGCACTCTGCAGTGAAAGCATCCACCTTGAACTTGTTTCTCAAATAAGCAATGCCAGTTAGCAATTGGCAAAGTTAATGAAAACTTTTCCATCCCTTCTTGCTTTCTGACATTTAACTGGGTTCTTAAAAAATAATTTTGAAAGAACACGGAGACAGAGAAGTTTTCTAAGTCTTTAACATTTGTAATATAAATCTTCCTATTTTTAAGTTTGGGGAACTGTTTTATTTGGGGTCTGTTCCATAGTTATTCCTGCATATGGATGAAGAAAAAGGAAGTTTTGAAATAGGTGGGACAATCCTTTAAATCAAATGGTTGTGAGTTTTCTAAAAGACCGCTACAAGATCTTCTATTATATGGATAATCCAAAACTTTTTTTCTTTTTTTAAGCAAAAAAATTTTATTTAATTTAGTTAACATTTAGTATCTTATTAGTTTCAGAGGTAGAGTTTAATGATTCCTCAGTTGCATAGAACACCGAGCATTCATCACAGCCCGTGCCTTCCCTCCTTAGCCCCCAACACCCAGTTACCCCACCTCCCCCCACTCAACCCAAAACTTTTTTAAAAAATCGATGTTCACTTGGAGGTGTTGGAGTCGGGGCTACCCTCACAATTCCCCAGCGAGTGCTACGGCCCGTGCGGGGTGTCTCCTGGGTCCTCACCAGAAGCTGGGCTCCCCAGGTCTCCTGCTCCATCTCCTGCCAGCGGGGCCACGAGAGGAAGGCGTCCTTCCAGGAGGAGGCGGCAGGGTGACTTGGCCACGTTGCC
>PISX010030583.1:0-18553 GCA_004024625.1 Mellivora capensis | reverse complement strand
GGAGTTGAGGGAAATTGGGGGGGAGATGAACCATGAGAGACTATGGACTCTGAAAAACAACCTGAGGGTTTTGAAGGGGCGGGGGGTGGGAGGTTGGGGGAGCCAGGTGGTGGGTATTGTGGAGGGCACGCATTGCATGGAGCACTGGGTGTTGTGTAAAACTATGAACTCTGTTACGCTGAAAAGAAATAAAAAAAAAAAAAAATACCCACCACCTGGCCTGTTATATACCTTTGTGCCAGGGCAATGACTTCTCTTGCATTGACAGAAATAAGAGGGGCAATCTCCTGACTTTCTCCTGAGCAAAATATCTCTGCCCACCAGGTGAGAAGAAACAGTAACCAACATCAAATTGATCACTTCTCAAAGTTCCAATAGACTGATGATTCCACTGGCACAAAAGATGTCACCTCTATGAATGCTTTTCCCTAATGAAATGCCTCAAGGTTAATAAGTATTACCCTCCAATAAACTAATGGGCAAGAGAGGGTTGAATTATGCAGTCACTAGCGAATATCAAAGGAAGTGATAGAACTTCTGAGGAACTGGGTATCATAGTCACTGCTAATATCTGTCCTTAGCACATTAGACTTTTCTAATGTTGACGTTTGCCAGTTGGTACAAACACTGAGCTTTCACTCCACCCCATGTCAATGTTCTCAGGCCTCAGGTGTGACTGTCTTCAGTGAAGAAAAATGGCAGGCTCTTTGTTCCCTGTCAGGAATGGCACATTCCCTTGACTCTTCCCTATCCTACTCAGCAAGCTCTGGATACCTGGCAACCCTATGGGATCTGACCTATTTTAACCTCCCATGCCCTGATATAGCATTCACCACTCTCAAAAGATGCTGAGTGATCAGAATAGCACACAGTTACTTCTATAAATAGATAATTCCAAAATGGACTCCCCCCATGAGGCTTTTTAATAGATAAGATATTGGAGGAATGAGCCAGGAAGGAAGATAAGAGTTTACAGATGCGCTGTGACATAATGCCTTCTAAATCTACTGGTGGCCAGGCATAGTGACAACTTGCCTGCCTATTTCAATTTTGAGCAGTTCTTTATTACTTAGTGAATATACAGTTAATAAGAGCTAAGATCTTCAAATTATCCAGTATTCGTGCCACCTATTAACTTTTTGTAGTTTGGCAAAAGGAATAAAACCAAAAGCAAAATTAAGAAATTTGAATTATTCAGACATTCTAATTATTCCCATGTCTACTCTCAAATAGCTATGTCATGTGTAGATTAAATAATTATGGAAATGTGAAGTATAGTTCTTACCAGCTACTTTTTTGTACACAGTCTGAATCCCACAGATTAATAGATCAATTTCTCAAATAATGAAAAATCAACATCCATAAGCTAAGTATCTAGCACACAGTAAATGCTCAAATGAGTTTTTGAGGAAGCTAGAATTTTATGAAAAGTTTCAAGTGTAATTTCATACATACCTTTTCTGGGGAGAGAATCTATTATCATTTTCAACTGACTATTATCCCCCAAAAGGGGAATAGCAACAACCAGACTAGGGTATAGAATTTCTTTTAATCTGTATTAGACATTATACACATATTCAAGCAATAGTCCTTTCACTATGCAACCTCATACTTTTCCTAAATAAATAACATGATTTTTGCTATAATTTTAATGACTATTTAAAACAATAAAAACAAGATATGCAAACATTAATTTAATATAATATGTCCTTGAGAATTATTGCCTGTTGTGCCTGAAAAAAAAATTCTCAAACATTTTTCTTAACAATGAACAGATAGTTGTTGTTGTTTTTTTCCTTTTCCTAATGGTATTTCCTTTTAAGGATATTTGCTTTAGGAAAAATATAAATGTTCACAAATATGAACAAAAGAGATTTTGAATTTGTTAATTTTCTATCAATCATTATACTGTTTGGGGAGTACTAAGCCTATTTGCCAGAAAATTCAGATCTTCTTATATATCAAGTCTTCATTTATTTAAAAAATAGGCCATTAAAGTAATGAATGAGTATGGAGATGAATTATGAGAAACTTACAGAGTTTTTTAAGGAAATATAGTAGCTGTCAAGATAAAAAGAAGCATAATAAAAATCTACAGGATGAGTAAATGTTTGGCTTTTAAACAGCTCAAGGTCATATAAATTACTTCCACCTAGAATTATTCATTTAAATTCTAGGCCCTCAAGTAAAACATCATAAAGTAAGAGAAACCATGAAGTAACTCTTAGAACTTATTTCTGATCAACAAAGAAGGACTTGGTGGTAACATGGGAGTGACAGAAACAGAGAAAAAAAGATGGTGTCACCTGGGCATTCACAAAAGAAAGGGAATAAAGTGCCGGACATTTCTGGACATACATGCCAGACTGACTTAAAAGCTTGACTTAAAAAATTCCTGGGAATAATAAGTATATGCCAACAGCCAGAGACACAAGGAAAAAAATTGACTCATGAAGATCACAGATCTTGAGCAATGAAATTCTGACTATACGTTCAACCAATTCCAACAAGAGCTGGAGGGGAGGACGTGGATATCAGACAGATCATCATGGCTGCTAAGGAGCCCTCTGACAAGCTCAGGCTTTCCAGGACATGAGTCAAATATGAATCAAGAAAAGCAAAGGCAAGTATAAACAACAGGATGAACATCAGGGAAGCCAAAGAATGAAAGGAACAGAGATGAGAAAAAAAAGAGCACTGGGGAAAACACAGAGTTGTTGAAAGCACTTGATATACATTGGATTATGTAGACCATGAAGTATATGTTGTTATTTCCCCCATTTTATAGAGGAGAAAACTAAGCTGCAAAGAGGTAAAGTAGCTTCTGTGATATCCTAAACCTTTTAAACAGTGGAACAGAGATTTCAAACCAGTGATGGACCCTTATTCCTTACTCATAGTCCCTTCCATGTAAAGGAACGTCCTTTAATCCTGGCCCTTCACCATCTCTCTCACCACTCCACTGTGTGGTGGAGGTATAAATACCCGATTAGTAGGCTTAGAAGGTGCAACTGTGCTAGCCAGCCCCTTGCCCTGGCTCTCTTCTTTCTCTTTTTCCTATTTCTCTTCCCTCCAACTCCCAGGAGAGAGCTTCCTCTCCCAGCAATGCTCTCAGGCACTCTAGGCTTGATGCAACTTAGAGGTAAGGTCTTGCCCCCTAGGGGAAATCTACAGTTGTCCACAGCTGCCTGTGACCGATGGGGGCAGGGAGGGCAGTCATATCTGGGGGTGCAACTCCATCTCATTAGCTACCAGATATGTCAAATTCCCCAATATCACCTCTATCAATCAAACGGTTGGTATTTTTATTCCCATAATGTCATTTTTGGGGGTTCTGTTTCTCAGCTGGTTCAGCATACAGGCTTCTCAAAGACTTCAACAAAATCCTGCTTTGTATGATCTCAGGCCTGAGCTCCTAGCCACTTAGCAATACATTTTGCATATATTTTACGTCAGATGGAATAAAGCTTACAGATGATGGAGAGAACAACTAGGTTATTTTGTGATAGCTTTTCCAGAAAAATAGAATATTTTACTAAATTAGAAATGGCAAAACATGATTAAGAGAAAACTGAAAATCAAGACAGAAAAGGGGATAGTAAAAGACCCTGTAAAATCTTTGAATAAATTTTTCAGGCCCAGAAAAATGATACTGCAGCCTAACTAAATAGCTTATGCCTCAGAGACACTGCTGGTCATAGCTGAGAAGTCATGGTGTATGGAAAATGTTTCCAGAAAACCGAGGATGAGCAAATGTCCCTAGTTTTCAAAAGGCTAAAAAATGGCAAATTTTCAGAAATTACAACCAATAGTCTTGACATCAATCCCCAGGAGACTCATAGAACAGGTCTGTGAGAGAATGATATAATGAAAAACCAAAAAGCTGGGTCCACTAAAAAAGGTAAGGTGCTCTAATTTCATTTCATTAACATTTTTGATAATTTTACTCATGTTTATCAAGAAATGCTCAAAAACACAGCATGTCTTTATTTCAACAAAGCACTGAACAGAGACTCAAATTTACATTTGATCCAATGGTAGACAAGGAAATGCAAGGACATTACACTGTTAAATATCTTGACACCTGGCAGATCAATCATTGTGAATGTGAATGACATTTGTGAGGCAAATGGGATGCTGGCCATATCCCATGTATCTATAATTTTTACCTCTCAGTTATGTCTCAAAGATGCTGGAAAGAAATATAAAGCAAATATAATCTTTATGTAGCCCTACAAGAAGAAAGAGCCCCAGGTCATGGAAAGAAACCTTCCCAGTGCACTCTTTAATAGGAAACCATATTTTAAGTTTCATGTGAGATTCTAGATGCCACCTGTTAGGAGAGATAATGACAAAGAGGTTCATGTTCAGAAAACAGTAAGAAAGGTTGACGATCCTGCATATCAGGTCCATTAGAAGAAGGTTGAGGGAGTTTGGAATTTTAGTCTGGAGAATAAAAGACAGTGATAAACATATAGAGCAGCTTTGAGTCATTTAACTGTGCTGGACCTCAGATTTTTCTTACATAAAATGAAGGGGCTTAAAACGGATGAAGTCTTTATGATCTCAGTATCTCAAATTATATGCTTCATCTGTCCAAACATTGGAAAGAAAGTGATCCTGCTTACAGAAGAAGGCAGAATTGGAGTGGATGGGTAACTGCTACAAAGAGGTACATTTTTTAACCTAGCTTGAAAGAATTTCCTAACAATGGGATGTATCCTAAAAGAATGGAGTGTTGATGGCTTGTAAGGAGACTGACAATGGCGATATTATGCAAGCAGTGGGTGGCTGAGGATGAGAATGAGATGATTTTTATTTATATTTAAACTGTAATTCTTAGCATTACAATAGATTAAATGTCTGCACTCGGATAGAATAGGGACACTTTATATATGTTAATCACATGTATGGGTAAGCTTCTGTCCAAATTGCTGGGGGAGAGAATTCTTCAGTGGCTAGAAGGATGTTCTAGGTGAGTGTTCCTCAAATTCTAGTACAGAGGACATGGTGAAGCTCAGATTGTGAGGTCCTACCCCCAGAGTGTCTGATTCAGTAGGTCTGGAGAAGATGTCCAGAGTTCACATTTTTAACAAGTTCTCAGATACTGATGCTACTGGTCCAGGAACTATGATTTGAAAATCACTGATCTAGATAATTTCCAACTTCATTTCAATCCAAAGACTTAAGGTTTCAATAACTACCTTAACTGACCTTAACTGTCTCCATGAGAAACAAAGAGATCCTCACTCCCTCAGAGCAAACCATAAAACAGCAAAATAACTTTACAAAATAGCAGATCACTGAGAAATACCAGTTGGCTTAAGCACTTGGACTACTGTGCCCCACATTTCCTTTCACTTCTTTCTTAAAATGCTGGGGTTTTTTGTTTTTTGGGTTTTTTTTTTTGTTGTTGTTGTTGTTGTTTTGTTTTGTTTTTAAAGTATAGTTAAAATGCTGTCATTTTGAAATGGGCAGACAAAAAAGTAAACTGTCCTTTCTTTGTCTCGGTTCTTCACAATTCTGCAATTTCAAATACTCTTATTGTATGTAACCTCCCAGGATCTGGAGATTAATGAAATCTAATTTTTAAAAGAGCTGCAAATGAAATTATTACCAGTATGACATAGTGAGAATACTGTTAAAGGGTTTTGAAATTCTAGGAAGATAAATTTTTTGGCGGAGAGTCAGCATGCGAGTATTTGCAGATGGGATGTGTGTGTCTATGTACATATATTCTGTAAAAAAATAACATTTCATCCTTCATTGCTTCAGGTGACTTCTCTTTGCTATTTTTAATGCTTTCATTACTTGAATTTGCAGGACCCCAGGGGTCTTTGGCTATTTCAAGAGGTGTCATGAAATTGTGAAAATTTCTCAAAATAACACTTAAGTCACTTCAATTGAAAAAAATACACATTTTCAGTATAGAAATTTTCCAGAGTGGTGAAAGGGACAAAGGGGGATGTTTAGAACTGAAATAAACAAACAAACAAACAAAAAAAGGAAATTTGCTGATATGGTATTTATATTCCATTCTGTGCTGGTTTCCAATGAATGCAAAGTTGTATTCTATGCCCACAGACACTTGGCAGCTAAATCAAATGCAAAATTCCTCACATATTTTGAAATGAATAAACACCCCATATTTTCAGGCAATTCTTAATTATCTCATTAACAGAGTGCTTGTAATGGCTGAAAGCCCTAATGATTGTTTCTCTTTAATCTGAGACTACTTTTGTACTTAGAGGTGAAAAGCTGTTTTCCTGACGACCTAAGCATTAATGTTAAAGGTGTCATTAAGAGGAGCTGAAGGTGGTTCACGGTTCTTTTGCAAAAGACAGTTTTCTCCTCAAATCATGCAAAGTCTCTTTTCTCTTAAAACTGTTCCTAGAGCTGGGGAGAGGAGACAGAATTTCAAAGGGCTTCTGCACCTCTGTAGATTAAAAAAAAAAAAAAGGAGAAAAGGATCCAAGATATTACCATTATGATTATATCAATTAGATCCTAACAGAAAATTATTTTATCTTTAAAACAAATAAGCGGCTAATTGTCTATATCTGACAAAGGAGGGCCACATTCCTTTGGAACACCAATCACAGTGGTTTTGTTCTTCTTTATAAATGAGCAGCAAATAGGCCAGGGAAGATCCCGGAAATCTGCAGACTGGACTGGCTGTATGCTGGGATGAAACAGAGCAGTGAGAAAGGTCTGAATTCCCAAGGTAGCGCCGTCATTTCCAGCTTTCCCTGTTCTTCACATCCACTTCCTGTACCTTCCACTCTCCCTGGACACATCATGGCTGCCCACTTCTCCCTACTCTAGTTTTCAACCCCTTAAATGGATGCCAACTTTTCATAAATATCATTCACACTTCCCCCAGCAATTCAAACACATCCCTCAGGATTAGGGGAGGGGAAATTCTAGTCAGCCAGCTCTGTATTTTCTTTGTAACCTAGCAACGAAACGGGTGTGGCTGTGTTTCCTTTTCTGAAGGTGGCATTATAAGTATGGTAGTTTTGTTATATTTTTATAAAATAAAAACAACCGACAAGACCAATTATGTCTTCTCAAATTTTTCAATTGCCTCCTCCCACCCCCTCCCTCCCCCCCCCCCCCCCCCCCCCCCCCCCCAGAGGTTGCTGGAATTTCTCTTAGAATCCATTTCTCCAGGTGAGGACTGTTGCTCTAATTTCTATGTCATGACCAGGACTAGCTATATAACCTGTCTATAACCTGTATATATAACCTGTGGGTTCCAGTGCAACATGAATATACAGGTTCCCTTGTTAAATAATTAAGAATTTCAAGACAGCAACAGCAGAGCATTAAACCAAAGGTGGAGCCTTTCTAAGCTTGGGGTCCTTCATGACTACACAGATCCTATGCCATGAAGTTGGCCATGATAGTGACTTTTCAGCTTCTGCTGCTCCTACAACTCTTTCTGTCTGTGTTTCTTATCTCTGATTCCTAAGACTAACAATCTGATGGGCTAAGACAAGCATTTTATTCCAGGATGTGTCACTTCTTGCTGGCAAGCCTATTCCCTGGAGGTTACTTGGTCAGTTAAATGTGTCAGGTCCAAGCAGGTGTGTGTGATGAGGGTGAGGGGGTTGGAATGGGAGTAGAGAAGGGATTTCCTAGCACAGAACATGGACACCCAGGCAGCAGGGAGAGTGGACAAGGCAGTTTTCCTTAGGAGGGGATGTAGGTAGGCAGACAATCACTGACATTGTTAGTACAAAGTATAACAACATGTATTTCTGGTTTGAGCCTGGCCTCTGTGTGTGCAAAATGGAGTCACAATATTTTGGAGGGTTGTTCAGAGACTACAAATGAGGTAGTGGCCTAAACAAGTGGGTTGAAAGGCCCTAACCAATAACTGTGATTGCAACTGCAACTGAGGGAGCTCATACATAGTAAAAACTAATTTAATATTTCCAACAACCCAATATTCAAAAATATGTGTATACAATACTACATTATTAGGACCCTGCTCTTGTGGGAGATGATCAGGATGACTATCACCGTGAACTAAACAACACAGATTCCATGTTCTGCAGGCAGACACACACCAGGGATTACAGCTCTGTTCAGATATACAGAGGAATTGCTACTAGAACCAAATGAGACCCAAGAGACAACCTATTTAATAGACTGTGGCTGTTGGCATTTGCAATCTGTTGATGAAACAACATGTTTCCTTTAGGAAAAAAAAAAAAAAGAATTTCCTAACATTCTCCCAAGAAAGGTCTAAGCTGTCCTTGATTCTATCAGTAACTAGGAGTGACTGTCCCGCTCTGGGTCATTATCATTGTGATCACACCAGTTCTTCCTCTAGGCTTAAAAACTCATTCCCATATATTTTTTTTTCCCACCCTGAGGATTTTTGTCTAATCAATGATCTCCTTCCAATTTAAACAGTGGATCTAGTCATGGGTTATTAACCCCAGGCCCTACTTTTTTACCCTCCCCTTTTCCTTGTCCCATTTAAGTTGATTTTATAATCTGTACCAGAATTTAAATTGGTCACACAAAAGATTTTGAAACATGAAGGATTCTGAATTCCCACAATGATATCAGTAGCTTTGGACATTCAGGAATTTTTTCCCCTATGTGAGACTGTGTGTATTTAAAGAATATTTAGATTTATAGCAGTATAAGAAAAAGTTCAAATTGCAAAAGCCAGGAGTTATACCAAATAGAACTTTTGACACAGTCCTATGTGATAAATGCTACTCATCAAATGCATTTTTACAAAGAAACTTTCACATTATTCAATACTAGAAAGAATCAGGAAAGTAAAAGTTTAAAAAGTAGTGCTTTTGGCGGGGGTGGGGGGGCAGGGGACAAATAAAAACGAAGCCCTTAATGGAGCATTTTGTGAGTAGGTGAAGATCACTGGTTAATTGGGAATGCCTGTTTTCTTTGCTCCAGCAGTCTTGGACAGAGTGGGCATGCATCTGCCTAATCCAATTACGTGCTGGGTGCTACACTGAGACCTCCCGATGATGACTTACATTTATCAGAAACACTTAGGACACACACCACAGGAGAAGTTTCAACAGGTTTCCAAAGATCGATGGTGCACTGAGTTTGAAGGATTCTACTAAATACCCTACAAATATTTATTTGAAGAACATGGGCTTGTCTGTGCATGCTACTATGTGTTCGTGTACTTAGCCAGGATCCTGTAGAAAAAAAAATTTTTTAACACTTATTTGTAGACAGAAATAATTTCAAAACCCCCCAGTTTTATTGAATGCCAGCTCATATGCTTAAAGAAAATGGAATTATAAACAGCCTTAAGATATTACCCTTTCCCTTCCACCATTCAAAAATTAATTAACTGGGGCGCCTGGGTGGCTCAGTGGTTTAGCCTCTGCCTTTGGCTCAGGTCATGGTCCCAGAGTCCTGGGATCGAGCCCCACATCGGGCTCTCTGCTCAGCAGGGAGCCTGCTTCCTCCTCTCTCTCTGCCTGCCTCTCTGCCTGCTTGTGATCTCTGTCTGTCAAATACATAAATAAAATCTTTAAAAAAAAAAGAAATTAATTAACTTTCCATTTTTGTACAACACACTAGGACAAGTAAGCAGCACATAAGAAAAGTAAGAGTTCAAAAATAATGGTGAGGAGTTTATCAAAATGTCTTAAACAGTTCTCAGTGTGGGATAATTTTTAGTTTACACATATTCCAGTGCTCTGAGGGATTTATTGGGAGAACATATCAGCATAGGTTTTAAAAACCATCAATCTCATGAAGAACAAAATCTAACTATATTTACTACTAAGAAAACTGATATCTTATTTTCTCACTATGTAGGTGAAAGCTCACAGAGCCCTATTTTAACTGTGAGCTTGTCAAGGAAGAGTAGGAAAACAATTTCCTATGTGTTCAGACTGGGACAAATGGAATTTTGAGCACTTTCAAGATCCTTCTATTTGGATTTTGCATAGAATTGGTAGAACCCTGATTCTCTGATGATCAGAAATTCACTTTGGACTGCGGCTAACATGACAAAATGTTCCATTTTCCTGGGATAGTTGTGGTTTGTGCCTGGTATCTTGGTATCTCATTTGCTTTGCTATTAGTCCAGGATGCATTAAAAATTTTTAAATGATGCATTTTAATAGTGACATTAAAAGAACTGAGGGTGAATTTGACAGACCTCCGTTTTGTACTTTCAGTTCCTGATACAGTGTCATCTAGTAGCATGCAAAACACGCATGTAGTGATCACAGTTCACACTTAACATGTAGTTAAATGTGAAAGATGACCAGTGACAATTCATCCCTCCTGGGCTGATCCTTTCAGATAGAATTTAATTAATACCTTGTGTATAAGCTATCTAATGCTATATACCAAACCACTCCAAATATAGTGAATAAAAATAATAAACCATATTAAACCATGATGTATTATTTTTCACAATTCTGTGGATTGACTGGTGGCTCTTCTACTAATCTCATCAGGGCTTACTTGTGTGGCTGCATTTAGTTGGTGACTGGGATAGGTTGCAATACCCAAAATGGCTTCACTCATATGTCTGTAGCCTTGGTGCTGGCTATCAGCTGGCATGCTTTGGTCCTCCTGCATGTGGCTTCTGATCTGGACTTCTTCATAGTGCAATGGTCTCAGGGTTCCAAGATAGAAGCTGGAAGACTTCCTATTAAGGATTAGGCTCCAGAATTCACTCAACATCACCTCTAATATATTCTACTGGTCAAAGCAAGACCTAAGGTCAACTCAGATTAAGAGAGTGGAAAAACAGATCCCATCTCTTGATGGAAGAGTGACAACATTCCACTGCAGAAGAGCACTAACACAGAAAGGCAGGCTTCATTGGAGACATTATACTGATCAACATTACCTTACTTTAAAGGAGAACACATATAGCTCTTGCTAATAAACTAAAGCATGCTTAGATAAAAGTAGTTGGGGACACCCACCTCATTCTGTTCTCTAATGGTGGGGAGAAAAGTATCTGATATCATTAACTTGGCTGGCCAAGCTGAGATGCACAAAGCTCCTGGACCTCTACCCAGCAGGTTGCTGAGAAACATGGACAAAAGTAGATTCGGCAAGCATGAAATATATAGAGAGAAAACAGAAGCTAAGCAGTTCTACAAATATTGACTTACTTTTTTGGTAACACTTTTCTCTTTTGCAAAAAATTGTTTAAGAAGCAATGAACTGGCCCCCACCCTCTCCTTCAGCCATGTTGATGGGAGAGGCAGAGAAGATCAGAGCTTATAGCTCTGATAGCCATTTCTCACTGGAGAGAAAAACTTGTCATCTGACTTTGTGGAGAAAGTTCCACCTTATACTCATAGTACCTTATCTTTACCATGTGCTAGACTATCACATCTAAAAGGACAAAAAATATATAAAATACTTGAAAGAGCTTGTATTATAACCTTAATATTATTGAGAGTATCTGCTTTCCAAGCTGAAGTGATTCATTCATTCATTACCACATGTAATCTGTGGTAATTATGCTTTTCTTTTTAATACAAAAAATGTATAAGAATAAAAACTTTATAAGGCAAAAAAAAAAAAAAAAGAAGAAGCAGCAATGAACTTTAAAAAGTTCATGACTGTGGCATGTGGGTGGCTCAGTCTGTTAAGCTTCTGACTCTTCGTTTCAGCTCAGGTCATGATCTCAGGGTAGTGAGTTAGAACCCTGGAGTGAACTTTGCACTTAACACTGAGGTTACTTAAGATTCTATTGCTCTCTCTCTCTTCTTCCCCATTTGTGCGCACTCTCTCTCAAATAAATATATGAATAAATAAATACAATAAAAAATAAAAAGTTCATGACTATGATGAATATGGAAATTACGCAAGATACTTACTAACATTTAACAACATTGGAACTACAATGACAACACTGACTATTTCAGAACTAGAAGATACAAATACAAATACGATAAAAAAGCAGCAGGAGCTACCAAAAAATCAGTAGGATTTTAGAAATACTGTCCCCAAAGAAAATGATTTAACACACAAGTTGCAAGTGTTAAGTTTACATAAGACATCATAAAGCATGATTTCTCATTTAGATCAAATAACTGCTTTTCTCTTATATCCAAGTTTTTGTGCACATGTGAGAAATGAATCATTGGGGTACCTGGGTGGCTCAGTGGGTTAAGGCCTCTGCCTTCGGCTCAGGTCATAATCTCAGGGTCCTGGGATCGAGCCCCGCATTGGGCTCTCTGCTCAGCAGGGAGCCTGCTTCCCACTCTCTCTCTGCCTGCCTCTCTGCCTACTTGTGATGTGTCAAATAAATAAATAAAATCTTAAAAAAAAAAGAAATGAATCATTAATTGCTAAAATGTTGGTTCTAATAATAGAAAAAGTGTAAATAGTTAAATATCAGCATGACAGCAATATCATCAAAGGCTTCAAAAGAAAATCAATTAAATTTACTAATAATTCTATGTTTTAAAATCTAATTCATGAAATTATAGAATTTTATGATTTCATTCTGTCAAAAATAAAATATAGCTCATTACTGTGAATGTGAAATCATTTTAAAAGTTCATCATTGAAGGAAAATTTATTGCTTTTGTTGGGAAAATACAAATAAAATTTTGGTGAATAAGGCATCATGAAAAAACAATATTTTCACTAAAATTAAGAAATCTATATATCAGAAATATAGTTGGAATTGGTGGAAGCATGGTTCAGAGCTGATGTTGAAAAAATTTAGCCTGGTAGTATGCAATTTCTCTTTTGGCTGCCCATCAAAAACTGGATTTTTAAAATGTTTTACCCTTTAAAGGACTGATTTTTAAGTGAACCTAATGTTCTACCATGATATTAGACCTTTCCCCCTCCAAGATTATTTTATTTATTTATTCATTTATTTGAGAAAAAGAGAGAGCCAGAGAGAGCATGAGCAGAGGGGAGGGGCAGCGGGAGAAGCTGACTCCCCCACTGGGCATGGAGTCTGATGTGGGATTCAATCCCAGGACCCTGGGATCATGACCTGAGCCAAAGGCAGATGCTTAACTGACTGAGCCACCCAGGTGCCCCCAGACCTTTTTGAAGACAAATCCTCTATATTATTTAGTGTTGTATTTGTTAAAAAGCAGACATCTTTAGTCAAATAATCAACAAATGGAGTGACTAAAGTTTAACTTTGAAGTTTTGAGCAAATTTTAGTTAGTAAAAAAATTTGTAAATATGAAATATTTAATGTATCTTAGAAAAGCAAAAATGGAAATGAACAAATTAAACCAAGAGAGTTCTAACAGTGTATAAGATATAATTTTGAAATTAAATAATTGTACTTTGGAATATCTTGATTTAAAAAGAAAGTTTTGTCACAAAACAAACTGAGGGTTGCCGGGGGGAAGGGGGGGTAGGAAGAGGGTGGTGGGGTTATGGACATTGGGGAGGGTATGTGCTATGGTGAGTGTTGTGAAGTGTGTAAACCCGGCAATTCACAGACCTGTACCCCTGGGGTTAATGATACATTATATGTTAATAAAAAATGTTTTAAATTAAAAATAAAAAGAAAGTTTTGATATAGCTTATATTTTAATCATGTAAATTTATACTTTGTCCTAGAATCAAATAAAATTAATAAAACTTAAAGACCATTGTACTATCTAAATTTGGCAAAACATCCACATGAATAATGAGAGGCAGCTTACTGACGAGTTTTGTCTTATAAAAATGCTTGCTGAAGAAAGATAATCTAAATGGAGGCAATAAATTCTTGAGGAAATATTATGACATGTAATGTAAAAAAATGTAATTGGCATTATCCTCCATTTGACAGAATTTTCTCTGAGTTTACCAGTTACATCAGCACCTAAAGAAATAGTATTTTCTCTATTGAAAATATCATGGTCTATAGAAATGAACCAAATAAAAATACAATTAATCATAATTTGAACCTATGAAGAGGATTTCAGGCATTTTGATTTAAAAAAAAGGACTATATTGAAAATTTTTTCAGAAAATTCTATTAATAAAGAGAGTTAGAGAAATTTTATAAGTATAAGTACTATTACCTGCTTTTATATTTGTAATGTTGAGGTAATTGATATAAAGAAGGTTTTTGAAATTTTTATTAAATGTATATTGATGTAATGATGCTAATATTTTTATTTGATTTATAAATAGATTTTAAATTTATAAAATAAACAAAGTTTATAATGAATATAACAACTATAATAAATTGATAAAATATTGAGTATTTAATATATTAATATTTTGTTATGATTATAAATATATTTCATATGTGTGTATATACATGAAAAATATATTTATTTCAAAAAGGTTTTAAATATAACTATTTTATAGTTCTACTATAAAATCAATATTTTGTCTAATTTATAAGATTTATAAAAATGATATATTTTCAGTTATTTTTATTGAGTCCTTTAATGTAAAACACATTCTTGATTTAGAGATGCAATCATTATTTGTCATCTGATTTATTGTTTGTTTGTTTGTTTGTTTGGGGTTTTTTTTTAACTTTCTGGAATCAGAAAAAGTCTTTTCTTGGAATTCAGGCATCAGTGTAACACTGCTAACAATCTGACAGACTAAAAATATGTATCAAATATATTTATAATATATTTGATTCATATAGCAGTTTCCAAAGAGCTCAAAGTGACTTCCCATACATTAGGTTATTTATCCTCACGTTTCTGGTGAAGTAGATTTTAAAGCCCATTGTGCCCATTCTATTGAGGTTGAGCCTCATGTTCCTTACATTTTTCAGAAAAGTATGTCTAATTGTTAAAACACTTTTACACATTTTGATCAATTACTCTGAAAAAAACTTTTCTGTGACAAAATTATCCAGGCAGTTCAGGCTACAAAATGGTAAATATACATATAACCTTTTCTCAAACATCTCTGACTAATAGGTTACTTTCTGATATTACCTAAGTAACACATTTTTGACATCTGGAGCTGTCAACCTTCCAAGTACCTTACTTAGTTTTGTTTGATGTACTCATTAATTACTTGAAGACCTACTTATTCAGGACTCCCATTATATAACCATTGGTCTTTGTGCTACAAATATATAACATGAAGAAGGGTTTACAATCTCAAGGAAGACACAGGACATCTACTTTGATGGCTGTAGTTCTTGTTAGAAAGAGATGAGATGTATAGATGAAATGCTTTGTGATTTACATGATATAGGGTTTATTTCAGCTTGAGATACTAATTAGAAGTCACATTATGATTTCCTTAATCCATCCCTGCACTTACCTCTGTATCACTTCAGAGAGTTTCAGAAATATAGTAATAGAAGATCCAATTCAAAATGTTCTAAACAGGGGAATTGTCACTTCCTCTCCTCTAATAAGAAGTCCTAAGGCAGAGAGGGTCCAGAAATGATTAATTCAGTGACTCAGTAATATCAATGACATCCCTTTATTTTACCACTCTGCCCGTCTTAGCACATCACTAGGCATACACTTCAGATCCCAAGCTGACTATAGCAGCTTCGATCACCCTGGTTTTTCATACCAACGTCTGAAGGCAGGAATGGAGACCCTATTTCTCCCTTAGGCTTCTTTACAGGAACTAGGAAATATTTTCCAGATGTGTTACCTCCCATGAGACCTCCCCTCGTATCTCATTGGCCGGAAGCAGGTCACGATTCTCATAGATCTAACTCATTTACTTTAACCACCTAAAAATTTCCCATTAATGAATAAATCACAATCTGTCCACAACCTTACCAATGGGCAGCAAGCTTGCTTCCTTTGTTTCCTGTTATAAGAATGTTACAGTGAATAACTTTGTATATGTGACCTTGTGCCCATGTGAATTTGAATTCCCAGTCATGATCAAAGAGAAGGGAAGGGCTAACTGATAACAGGAAGTAGAGAATCCAAGTGTCAGGACCAACTATCTTCTCTTTCCAGGTCCTACATTGACCTTCACAAACACATATTTTTCACTTATCCTGGGTTACCCTGGGAAAGCAGGAAGGCTCTTCCCTCCTACTGTGCCTTGAGAAATTACAGATTTGAATAGAATGTCAGATGAATGCCCCACAGCCTTCTACTGACCTTGCAAGAGTCAGGGCTGTTCACACATAGTCTGCCATCTGCCCACATCTGGCTTCACTGCCCAACCTTAACACTTTAAGTGAGTGTTTTCACACCTCTTTCGAAAAAGAAAAAAAATTATTTGAGCAAATCCCAGAGTTTACTGTGTGTTAGCTGGTTAAATGAGCTGTTGGCTAGCAAGAAAGGACAGATCAAATATATTGGAAATGTGCCACTGTCTTCCTTTGCGACTCACAGGAAAGTCACTTTGCCTTGCTGTGTCTCCATTTCTTATATACATGAAATTAAGGACTCTTATTCATCTTCTTATTAATGTAATAAATAAAATACCTGGAAGTGTTAACTAAGTATACCTTAGCATTTTAACCCTTATTTACAACTGAGAAAATAGTCATGTGCATATATATTAACTTCAGGCATCAAAGGTCACTTGAGGTGACCCAAACATCTGGAGGCAACAGTGTGATTTTGTATGAGAGTAAATCCATTGCTATCACTAACATGAGCAGTCTTGCAAAGACTTTCTATTTTATTCACTTACACTAACCTTCAAATCCTTCTTAGGACAATGTTTTTTGTCCTATTTGTATATACTTCACATTATTGATAAAGACTGAAGTCATGATAATTTTACAATATTAGACTAGTGATTTTTTATGAACCAAGATTAGATAACCCCCAAAATGCTTACTCTAAAGAAGAAAAGTAAATCATTACATATTTCTGATTCATACACACATTTCTCACACCACTGAGATGCTTTCTTTAAAACTTTATTAGAATTCTTTCAGTCACTCTTGATTATTGCAAACAGAACATTTTCTAGCCTTACTTCTGAGACGATTCCATATCCACGGGTGCTTAAAAAGATGAAATTGGTCATTTAACACTATTCTTTTCAAGATCCAAATAAAGCCTTAGATATGTTCAGACCAACCTTATATACCTAGAACCTGAGTAACTGCCAGCCTCAAGGAAGTAATACTTAAATCATTTCGGTTATTAACATTTTAAACAAATTAGCTTATCACAAAAGCTAGCTGAGATTAGGATCCTTCTAGAAATGGGACCACAAAGGAGGTCCAGAACCCCAGAAATTATCTGAGTACAGCAGTACAAATTGGGGTGTTGTAAAAAGAAGGTATTCAACAGGAAGAGGCAGTATCTTGGAGGTTGGGTCTATGTGGAGGAGAGATGGAGACTTTAAGGAAGAGAGATGGTCCTCAGGGCAAATTTTGCCTGCTTTCAAATTTTATCACTTCTGAGAGAAGAAGACAGGGAGCCCCATAATGCCAGGCCTTTTAAGGGAGTTAGAGAGCCTTTTTGGAAAAACAGCTGATAAAATCTGGGAGAATGGCCCAGTCATACTGGTTATTCCACTTTCAAATCTGTGAAGTCCCTAAAATAAGAATAACCTAAATAAGAGGATAAGAGATAATAAGAACCACAGAAGAATAAATAATCACCACCTAGACGTTATCTTTTTTTATTGTAAATATGTCTATTTGAACCTTAACCTTTCAAAAAGTTGAATAAATCACAACTTTATAATTGGTCTTTGTTTGACATTATGTGAATTTTTAAGCCATAGAGCTTCTTTTTTTTCTTTCCAACTTTTTTGTAAATTCCACCTGGTTAATATACAGTAAATATTAGTTTCAGGTATAGAATTTAGCGATTCAGTTTGTTCTCTACAGTTAAGAGTCTGTTTCTTGTTTTCCCTCTCTTCCCCGCCATGTTTGTTTTGTTTCTTAAATTCCACATATGAGTGAAATCATATGGTATTTGCCTTTCTCTGACTTATTTTGCTTAGCATAATACTCTCTTGCTCCTTTTTTCCACTGTATATTTATTCCTGCTTTGTTGAAGATTATTTGACCATAGAGTTGAGGGTCCATATCTGGGCTCTCTACTCTGTTCCATTGGTCTATGTGTCTGTTTTTATGCCAGTACCATGCTGTCTTGGTGATCACAGCTTTGTAGTAAAGCTTGAAATCAGGTAACGTGATGCCACCAGTTTTATTTTTGTTTTTCAACATTTCCTTAGCAATTCGGGGTCTCTTCTGAATCCATACAAATTTTAGGATTATTTGCTCCAGCTCTTTGAAAAATACCAGTGGAATTTTGATCGGAATGGCATTTAAAATATAGGTTGCTCTAGGTAGTATAGACATTTTAACAATGTTTATTCTTCCAATCCAAGAGCATGGAATGGTCTTCCATCTTTTTGTGTCTTCTTCAATTTCTTTCATGAGTGTTCTGTAGTTCCTCAAGTACAGATCCTTTACCTCTTTGGTTAGGTTTTTTCCCAGGTATCTTATGGTTCTTGGTGCTATAGTAAATGGAATCGATTCTCTAATTTCCCTTTCTATATTTTCATTGTTAGTGTATAAGAAAGCCACTGATTTCTGTACATTGACTTTGTATCCTGCCACGTTACTGAATTGCTGTATGAGTTCTAGTAGTTTGGGGGTGGAGTCTTTTGGGTTTTCCATATAAAGTAT
>PISX010030582.1:0-18552 GCA_004024625.1 Mellivora capensis | reverse complement strand
ACCACACCCAGTGCTCCATGCAATATGTGCCCTCCCTAAAACCCACCACCAGGCTCCCCTAACCTCCCACCCCCCGCCCCTTCAAAACCCCTCAGGTTGTTTTTCAGAGTCCATAGTCTCTCATGGTTCACCTCCCCTTCCAATTTCCCTCAACTCCCTTCTCCTCTCCATCTCCCCATGTCCTCCATGTTATTTGTTATGCTCCACAATGCCTGTAGATGTTGCCCCTACCAAACAACACCAGATGTTAGGGTTCTGGACCCCAGATTTAGGGTCTTTCAAGACCTACATGACCTTAAGAGGTCTTCCTTAAAACTTCCTGCAGTCACCACCCAGGAATTCACAATCCTCCTGTCCCCCTCCAATCGTCTTAATATTGTTATACAATGGGCAGAAACCAGAGCTCATTTTGGGGTCTCCTGTGATTACTGGGTATGTTATAGGCTCAACAAAGTATTTTTCCCCAGTTAGTGGCCTACTGCCTGACTTACTGACTCTGACCCCTGTTTGCCCAACAGAAGACACCTCTGCAGCTTGCCACCACACTCTCTGGTACTCAACTTTTCCCATACAAGACACTGCTAAATAGTATGTGACACTTGGCAGGAGCCCCCATAGGTCCTTCATAATCCTCTGTATCTTCACAGGCCAACACCACGTGCATGAGTATGAACTATATCTAACTGCAAGGAGCATAGTCCCACTGCCTTGGACTTCATGGCCCAATCATACTGGGGAATCACAACTTACTTCATCTTCCTCATCAAATGCTTGGTTTCCACTGTGGGTCCAGTGCCCCTGGGGTCATCACACATACCTAGCTCTCCATAGGTACACCTTTCCTTCCCTCAACCTCCAATGAGTTTGCATCCCTGCCAGCTCCCAGGGAGTCCTGTATGTCACACCAATGTAATTACATTCCCTGGACTATTCTAAATAATCACTGAACTGCAATCTGTCTCTCTGCTTTCTTATGTTACAACCGTACAGTTACTCATTCCCATTATGTTGGGGATGCTACTGTCCCTCACTGGGACTGGGTTAGGTGCAATTGTTATGGGCACATAACAACAAAGTATTAAGGTAAATACTAACCTGTCAGCCACCCTGGTTGAACACATTGGACTGTTACACTGAACCCTAGCCTTAATACACAGCTTCATGATTCTTTAGCACAGGTGGTTTTGAATAACTGTTTAGCTTGGGCTGCTCATTGGCCAAGGAAGGACACCATCTGCTGCATGTATATTAATAATTCTGGACAAATCCAGACAAATTTACAAAAGATGGCCCAACAGATGCAAGTATCTCACCTAAGTTCTAATCAAAAGCCTACCTTAACTGTATCTGAAGACTCGGATTTATTTTCTTGGCTGGACCCCAGCAAATGGAGGGAGGATGGTTATGAATAGGCTTTCAAACTATCATGTGTCTATATTGGTGATTAGCATTTTTGTTTTTCTTAGATGGTTCATGAACTGGGCAGCCAAAACCCTGCTGATGGCTTTTCAATGTCTCCAGTCTAGACCATATCCATGATTTTCCCTAACTACTAATGAGTAGGCACCGTGGGGTTAATTGTGGTGAGAAAAAAGCTAGCTATTCTGAGTTGCTTTACTTTATGACAATAATGGTCACATCCAAAATTTAGAGATTTAAATAAAGATCTGACCTGAATTTAGGATTCTGCCCCTAAGTTCTTGCTTTGCTTTTCTTGGGGCACCTTTTAGAATAACCACTTAGAGCTGACCTGATGAAATATTAGTGACCTCCGCCCTAACCACATTAGGAGTAACCTGTACTTGCCACCCTGCTCTCCGTCTTCTGATGGCTTGTGACCTGGGATGGAGGGCTGATTGTGTTCTTCTCCTGGCTCACTGCCTTCCCTTGTTTCTGGAATTGGTAAATAATAAATCTTGTGACTTTACTTCCTTTGTGTGAATGCCTTGAAACTGTCAATCAAAATGACCTGAGGGTTTTCACTTCCCCAAAGTGGCAGCTAGGATGCTGAGGGAGTTGTCGGCTGATACTTTGTGGGTGGTTTGTGCTTCTTCATACAGAAGACCATAATCTGTGTATTCTTAATTTATCAGCTACAGCCCCCCCAATATATGAGCAAAGTGTATAAATTTTCCTGAACAATTACACTTATTTTCATTCTCTTAATGTTGTGGATCTTATACTGATACTTCCTTTTTGTTGTTTTGTTATTGTTGTTTGTGTTTTTTGTTTTTTTAAATTTAAATTTTATTTTATTTTTCAGTGTTCCAAGATTCAATGTTATGCACCACACTCAGTTCCCCATGCTATACATGCCCTCCTTAATATATACCACCAGGCTAACCCAACCCCCCATGCTTTTCCCCTCCAAAACCCTCAGTTTGTTTCTCAGAGTCCACAGTCTCTCATGGTTTGTCTCCCTCTCTGATTTCCACCAACATCTCCTCTCCAACTCCCAGTGTCCTCCATGTTATTCCTTATGCTCCACAAGTAAGTGAAATCATATGATAATTGACTCTCTCTGCTTGACTTATTTCACCCAATTTCATTTTTTTTTCAGTGTTCCAAGATTCATTGTTTATGCCCTCCTTAAACCAAAACTTCTTATTTGCCACTTACTAGTTGGCCTTGAACAAATTATCTGATTTTTCTGTGTTTTGGTTTGCTTTTCTGTAATTTGGAAATACAGTGACCCTTGAATAATATGAGGGCTAGGGCTGCTGATAACCACACAGAGTGGAAAAATCCATGATTAACTTTGAGTTACCCAAATTCAACTACTATCAGCCTACTGTTGACCAGAAGCCTTACTGATAACATAAATAGGTAACACATCTTCTGTATGCTATATGTATTATGTACTGCATTTTTACAATAAAGCAAGAAAAAAGAAAAATGTTATTAGAAAATCATGCAACAACAATGAATCATGGAACACTACATCAAAACTACATTAAAAACTACATCAAGTGGCACCTGGATGGCTCAGTGGGAGCTCAGACTCAGCTGGGAGTCTGCTTCTCCCTCTCTCTCTGCCTGCCCCGAATTGGGCTCTCTGCTCAGCAGGGAGCCTGCTTCCCCACCCCCACCCCCGCTGCCTCTCTGCCTGCTTGTGATCTCTGCCTGTCAAATAAATAAATAAAATTTTAAAAACTAAATCAAAAACTAATGATGTCATTGAAAGTGTATATTGCTCTGGGCAGTGTAGGCATTTTAACAATGTTCATTCTTTTGATCCATGAGCATTTTCCACCTTATTGTGTCTTCTTCAATTTCTTTCATGAGTGTTTGTAGTACAGATCCTTTACCTCTTTAGTTAGGTTTATTCCCAGGTATTTTATGATTCTTGGTGCTATCATAAATGGAATCAATTCTCTAATTTCCCTTTCTATATTTTCATTGTTAGTGTATAAGGAAGCAACTTATTTCTGTGCATTGATTTTGTATCCTGCCACATGACTGAATTGCTGTATGTGTTCTAGTAGTTTATGGGTGGAGTTGTTGGGTCCGTTATCAAAGAAATGAGACTGAGATAAAGTGAAAATTATGCAAAGCCTTATTTTATGCCAAGCATTGGAAGTTAGACTGACCGGCCAGGGCTGCCTCTGACAAGAGCAACCCCTCCTTGGTCCTACAGGTTAGTTTTATAGAGCACAACCGCAGACCTTTACATATGTGGCTTTGGCTGATTGGATGTTTCCACCTGTCTGGCCTTGTTTTAGATGTGTCTTTTAGTAACAGTTTCCTGGAACTGATATAAACAAAATGGCCTTGTTTTAGGTGTGTGTTTTAGCAACAGTTACCTGGAACTGATATCAGTAATTGCTGAGGCATTTATTAAACAACAAAATGTCTACCTAGGCAACATGGAGTCACTATGGCTAAGTAGGCCAGGGCAGGCCCTAGGGGTTTAAACCCTAGGGGTTTACCTTAGGTAAAACCTAAGGGTTTTAACGTGGAATCGGCCCCAACATTCCCCCTTTTTCTTTGGAGATTAGTTAATTCCTTGACTTTTCCTGAACTGCAAGCAAACCAGGCTCTGGTGGGGGCCTTAAGGAAGTTAGTGAAGACAGTAGGGACTATTATGGTCGTCCATTGGGCTGTTTTAGGCTGACGTTTAGGGCTGCTGCTGAGTAGGAACAGGGTTAAAAGTGACCAAGTTATGAAACCCTTTTGAGTCTTAGTTTTAGTCCACAGTTGGTGGGGTCCACCAGCAGTGGCTTTCATTTCTGGGGGGTGTTCTTGTTTTTGGCTTGTTTGGTGTGACACGTGTGAATCCAGGTCCTGATGGTTTTTACTTTTACTGCCATGGGGGTGGTCAGGATTAAAGTGAATGGTCCCTTTCAGTGAGGCTTCAAGTTTTTATTCGGTGGCAGCATATCCAAACCAAGTCTCCGGGTTGGTAAGGATGTGGTTTCACCTCTGTCTCCGTCTCAGTGTAGGCAGCTTGGATCCCTGCGTGGGCTCTTTTTAAGACAGACTTTAGTGCCTGCAGTGACTAGAGTACAGACTGATCAGCCATTTCCGCTAGGGCAACCTCTTATAGCCATGGGCAGAGTGGAGGGGGTCTCCAGAACATTATTTTAAATGGGGTAACCTTTTTTAAGTAGGGTGTATATTGTGCCCTAAGGAGGGCGAAGGGAAGGAGCTCTACTCATCCACCGCCAGTTTCATTAACTTTGTCAAGGTCTCTTTAAGAGTCTGGTTTATTTTCTCTACTTGTCCAGAACTCTGGGGCCAATAGGCATTGTGTAGTTTTCAATTAGTGTCCATGGCCTTGGCCAATGTCTGTGAGACTGAACTCACAAATGCAGGGTTGTTGTTTGACCCGATCACTAGAGGCAGCCCAAACCTAGGAATTATTTTTCTAGTAGCTTTTTAGCTACTATTTCTGCCATTTCATGTTTGGCGGAAAAAGTCTCTACCCAGCCTGAAAAGGTATCTATAAAAGCTAACATATATTTGTGTTCATATTTTCTTCATTTTATCTCTGTAAAATCTACTTCCCAATAAACTCCTGTTTTTTTTTTTATCTTTTTCTCTTTCCATCCTAGTTTTTTTCCACATTTACTGCCTGATATTGAGCACATCTATTAACCATATCCTGAGCTATTTGCCTTAATTTAGATACCTGAAACTGCTTGTTCATGAGTTTTTTTTGTTTTGTTTTGTTTTTTTAAGTTTGTATGTTTCTAAATGAGTGCCCTGATGTATTTGGCTCACTATTTTTTTTCTTTCTTTCTAGTCTTTGAGGAAGAATTACCTTTCCTGTTTTGGTTTTAGTCCAATCCCCTTTATAGTCTAATTTAGTCCATTTTTGTAAATATTTTAAATCTTTTTCTGAAGAGTTTTGTTTTTCTGGTAGGGTTGGAGCCAGGAGTATAACCAGTTCTTGTGCCATTTTTCAGGCTGTTTATTTTGTAGCTCGATCTGTTAATTGTTTGTAGGGTTTTTTTGTTTGTTTGTTTTTTGGTGTTTGTTTTTTTTTGAAACCAGATCAGTCCCCTTTGGGTGCCCCGGGCAATGCATAATGGCCACCTCTTTCGGGTCCCAAATAGTCTGGAGAAGAGTCAATATTTTTTCTCTGTTTTTAATTTAATTTTTTCTTTCTGCTGTTAATAAGCCCCTTTCTTTATAAATAGTCCCATATATATGGAGAGTAGCAAAGGCGTACCTGGTCTCCATATAGATGTGTGGCAGGGCCACTTTCCAGAGCTCCTGCTCAGGAGAAACCATCACAGCCCCCACATACCTCTTTTCATCGGCCATGTAGTTACTTCCATCTGTAAACGGAGTCATCTCCCATCACGGAGGGGAGTGTCTCTGAGATCCAGCCTTATTCCTGTGACCTGGTTTAGGACCTTTCTGCAGTCATGTGGGTGGGGCAGGGGTATCGGTTGATTACCTGTTTCCTGGACTCAGACAGTGTATGCACTCCCTCTTGGAAATCAAAGCCTAAACAAGTGGCTTGTCCCCTGTAAGCATGACTCATAGTTCTCAGTGGCTATTAGCAAGTGCTGTGGTCAGTCAGCTCCTCTGGCAGCAACGTGGCTGGATTTAGCACCACTGGGGACCGGAAAGTCACTTTCAGTTCATTGAGGAGGAGAGCCTGATACCCCATCACTCGGGCATTTGTTCTTATCCAGGTAAGCTGGCCTTGGAACACTTTCTGTGGGTTGAACCACTCAAAAGCAAAGAGGGCCTGAGACTCCCTTGTCAAAGGTATGTAGAAAAATGTATCCTTGAGATTTAAGATGGTATACACGGTTCTTTTGGGGCCCAGGAGGGAGAGTAGGATATAGGGGTTAGGCACCATCAGGTGGATATCTTCAACCCGTTTGTTGATTTCTCACAAGTCCTGAATGGGTCAGTACTCCCCAGTTTCAGCCTTTTTGATGGGAAGCAAAGGTGCGTTCCATGGAGACGTGCAAGGAACTAGGATCCTATCTCCTCGGAGGTGGTTAATGTGTTTTTTTTTTTTTTTGACCCCCTCCTTTGCTTCGCAGGGGAGGGAGTACTGCCAGACTCAGCTGTAGCCATTGTTTTTAACTGTACCACTACTGGAGGCTGTCCCTTGGCCAGACCAGGAGGCTTCTCTTCTGCCCAGACTTCAGGAAATTCAACTTGTAGGGTTTGGAGAAGGCTTCTCTCCCCTGTCTCCTCTGGTTTTGAGACTGGCTCATAAAGGAGGTGTTCATCTACTGCTGCCACAAGCATCTGCACAGTGGGTTGTCCCAAAGTCACAGTCATGTCTCCTTCAAAGAACTGAATGCCTTCCCGCAGCTTGTGGAGGAGATCTCTTCCCATCAGGTTATATGGGGCATTAGGGAGGACTAAGAATAGATGTTTGACTATTCCTGAGGCCAAATTTAAAGCCCTTTCTGTTGTCCATTTATGTCTTTCTGTGCCATTTGCCCCTTGTACCCAGACTTCCTCTCCAGATAGCTTTGCCATAGGCTCTAATAATGATGAAAATTGGGCTCCCGTGTCCATCAAAAAATCAATTGATTTCCCCTCCACCTCAATTTGTACCCAAGGTTCAGGGAGGGGCTCTGAACCCTGGCCTCTTCAGTCTCTGGTGGCCAGCATTGCTGTCTTCTTTTTGGGGCAATCCTTGGCCCAGTGTCCTCTTTCCTTGCAGTAAGCACACTGATCTGAAGTTAAGGCTTCCCATCAGCTTTCTCTGTACTTAGGCTTTTCTTCCCATTGACCATCTCCTACCTGCTTTTCCCTTTCCATTGACCTCTTTCTCTTTGTCTCCTCCCCGCCTCATGTAATGCCAAAACTTTAACCATTTTTCTAGTCTGTTTTTCATATTTTTGTGTATCTCTGTTTTTAAACACCTTTTCTGCTATTCCCACTAACTCAGTAAAATTATTCCCTTCAAATCCTTCAATTTTCTGAAGTTTTCTCCTTATATCTGGGGCTGACTGACTGGCAAAGGCAAGATTTATTGCCCTCTGATTTTCAGGTGCCTCAGGGTCAATCAGGCTATACATTTTATAGGCTTCCATAAGCCTTTCTAGAAAACCCCCAGAGACTCATCTTTACCTTGAGTCACTGCACTAATTTTAAATAAATTTATGGGTCTCCTCATAGCCACATGGAGGCCTCCCAGTAGAGTCTGGCAGTAGAAACGTAGGCTCTCCTTACCTTCATCAGAGTTTGGATTCCAGTCAGAGTGCTCCTTTGGGCAGTAATCTTCTATTTGCCAGGGATCAAGGTCCCATGTTACTAGTTCTGGAAATTTTTACTCATTTTAGTTTAATACATTGAATATCTGTATTTTGTCCTGAAAGTTCTTTATATGAATCTCCTTTAAGATAAAACTTATTTTACAAGAGAATTAAAGCAATTATAAGTGACAAAAACTCAGAATAGATACGGTTTTACAATTTAACTGGGAAGAAAATCAGGTTACTTCTGTGACACATAAAATTTTAGTAATTACAATATCAAGTGATGACGTTGTCAAAAGGTTAACACTTTAGGAATTGCATAGAATTTCTATAATAGTTATAGCATTTACCCAAATGTAACCCAAAGTTTATCATTGGCCCAGCAGTACTTACTGAGTAACTTAGCATACCAAGGAAGAGCCTTATGAGTCAAAGAGATCTCAGTTACAATTTAAATCTTGTTGATAATTGTTAAAATATAAGTTTTAAAGCACATGCTTAAATAGGATTATGGATGAACAAAATTTTCCTGCCTCTGGGCAGGCAAAGAGAAAAACATTTATACTCTCTTCTTAACAGCAGATCAAGTAATCTAAGAAAACTTTGTCTTTTTGAACAGAGAGAAAGCAGATTTTTTTATACCAGTGTTTTTTAGTTTACGTAGTAGTCAACATTTACTTGAGTGGATCACCAATATAGATTTGCCATGACACAGGGCTTTAGTCTTCCCTTTTTAAATACTATGCCTCATTTGAACAGAAATATTTTACAGGAAAAGGTTTATTCGTTTTTTTTTCCTTCTTGTGAGTACATCCATCAAAACTGATCTAATATGGTTAAATTTCCAACATATTTCATTGTTCTCTTTCAAACCTATAAATCAAGGCAAATAAAGGTCACTTTCCCCAAGCCTTCTATGACTTACTAAATGCCCTCAAGTTTCGTTTTTATCATTTCCTTTCATGTTCTCATGCAACCAGATATTTTTATTTTAAGACACAACTACTTACTCTTTAGGCCCTCGTTTTTGTGTGTGTACAGTTTTTCTAAACTTACTATCAGTTATCAGTCAACTGCCTTTCCTCTGGTTTTTTAGACACCATTAAAACTTCTAGTAAAAACCTTAATGGTGTTTCTTTTTTTTTTTTTTTTTTTTGGTAGTTTAGAATACATGGAGTCATTTAATGATTTATCATTCTGTTTTGCTACATTTTAAAATTCATTTTAATCATAGTCCATCCTGACTATACCTAAAATTTCTTTTTTGAAGATTTTTCTTCACAAAACTTTTACAACTTTTTTGCATTTAGGTTTTGTCCCAAGCCATTTTTTTTTTCAAACAATTATCTCATTTAGGACAAAATTACCTTTGATCTTTAACAAAATGTATTTCCAGTTCTTTTTTTTTTTTTTTGTATCTTCTACTTTTCACATATAGGGTTGTTTTTCTTACTTTCATGAGTTTTAGTTACAGTTAGCAGAATTTTTTATTTTTAGAAACATTTTAGTCTCTAGGGATGGCTAAGTAGTCAACATTTGTGAACAGTTACCAATTGTGAACAGTTACAACAGAATTCTGTAGATGGTAAATTTATGAATCAGTTAAGTACAAAACATGTTTACCAACAGATTTAAATATATATTTTTTTGCAGTAAGAAGTCAAAAGCACAAACCTAGTTCCAGTAATTAATGCTTTAGTATTTTATCCTATTTGGTTAAGCCCCAGATGTCCAACAGATTTAATTCCATTTGTCATCCAATCAAACCTTTAAAGTTTCAGGTTACCAAAACTTTGAAAGCTACTTAAACAATTACCCATTAAAACTTTGAGACAGACAGGGTGCCTGGTGGCTCAGTGGGTTAAGCCTCTGCCTTCAGCTCAGGTCATGATCCCAGGGTCCTGGAATCGAGCCCCACATCAGGCTCTCTGCTCAGTGGGGAGCCTGCTTCCTCCATCTCTCTCTGCCTGCCTCTCTGCCTACTTGGGATCTCTGTCTGTCAAATATATAAATAAAATCTTTAAAAAAAAACTTTGGGACAGACAATTAGTCATCAGTTCAGTTATTTCTTTGCTAACAGATTTTAACAAATAACATGAGCTTATTTGACCTTTAGTATACTTTGATTGAAGTTTCACATTTACTGCTGTAACTTTAAAGACATGTCTATCTTAATTAAACCAACAAACTTAACTTAGTTTAAATACTGATTTATGTTCCACCTGGGCCCACTCCATTTTGAATATTTACCTGAGACACGGGTTGGAAGATCTGGAGTGGGGGGTGTTAGGTCCAGGGGCTGCTCTTTTTGTTTCTGGACAGTGAAGAGAGAAGGAACTGTGGTTCAGGAAGCACCGAGGATGGTCTAGAGGCCAGTTATGCAGGCTGCACCCAAGCTGGTGCAGAAACAGAAGGGGGAGACAGACGAACAAAGTGCTGCCAGAAGGCCCCACCAGCAAGGAGGAGGGGCTAGGCAGTCCAGGTCAGGCCAGAGAAGGTAAGTAACTTCCCTGAAACAAAGGGAGTTTTGGCAGCTGCTTGGGAATATTCCTTAAAGTCTCTGTCTTGAGTTAGACTAACCACAGTTGGCTCCAGTTATAGCCATTAACACAAGAAATGAGCAAGGGAAAAGTCCCACACCTATTAGGAGGAATGGAGAGATGAAAGTCAGAGTCCCCTTACTCTCTGTTTGCCCCATTTATTCAAACACAACAAACAACACAATAGACAACAAAAAGACAAGACACAGATAACCACAGACCCAGCAGCCCTTACCCAGAACCTTCCACTGGTGGGGATTTTCTCAGTCCCCTACAAACATTCACCAGTGGGGATTTTCTTTGTCCCCATAAATGAGTAACACAACAGACAACAAAAAGACAAGACAAAGACAACCACAGACCCAGTGGCTCTTACCCAGAACCTGCCGCTGGTGGGGATTTTTTCAGTCCCCTATAAACATTCGCCAGTGGGGATTTTCTAGGTCCCCTAGAAACAAGCAAAAGAACACACAAGAAAAAGACAAGACAAAGACAACTGCAGACCCAGTGGCTGGTGGGGATTTTCTCGATCCTCTGCAACCACCCGCTGTTGGGGATTTTCTCGGTCCCCTGACTGCCTAGGGTGACTTGAACCCTTGGCAATCTACCAGAAGAGGGATGGGGCGTCCCCGCATCCACTCCAGCCCTGGGGAGCATGGCTGGGTGCAGCTTCTCCCCAGTGGGCCACACCCTGGAGCTCCACAACCAGACAGACAGACAGACCGGATCTCACAATAAAATATGGAGATCTTACCTCTGGAGGCTTTTCCCAGAAATTCTGATGCTGGCTCAGTTCTCATCATTTGATTGCGGATGAGCCCCCATATGTTGGGTCCGTTATCAAGGAAACAAGACTGAGACAAAGTGAAAATTATGCAAAGCCTTATTTTATGCCAAGCATTGGAAGTTAGACTGACCGGCCAGGGCCACCTCTGAAGAGAGCGACCCACCCTTGGTCTTACAGGTTAGTTTTATAGGGCACAACCGCAGACCTTTACATATGTGGCTTTGGCTGATTGGATGTTTCCACCTGTCTGGCCTTGTTTTAGATGTGTCTTTTAGTAACAGTTTCCTGGAACTGATATAAACAAAATGGCCTTGTTTTAGGTGTGTGTTTTAGCAACAGTTACCTGGAACTGATATCAGTAACTGCTGAAGCATTTATTAAACAACAAAATGTCTACCTAGGCAACATGGAGTCACTATGGCTAAGTAGGCCCAGGCAGGCCCTAGGGGTTTAACAGGTTTTAACGTGGAATCAGCCCCAACAGAGTCTTTTGGGTTTTCCATATAAAGTATCATGTCTTCTGCAAAGAGACAGTTTGACTTCTTCTTTGCCAATTTGAATACCTTTTATTTCTTTTTGTTGTCTGATTGCTGTTGCTAGGACTTCTAGTACTATGTTGAAAAGGAGTGGTGAGAGTGGGTATCCTTGCCATGTTCCTGTTATCAATGGGAAGGCTGTCAGCTTTTCTTCATTGATAATGATATTTGCTGAAGGGTTTTCATAGATTTTATGAAGTTGAAGAATGTTCCCTTTATCCCTGTACTTTGAAGAGTTTTAATCAGGAATGGATGCTGTATTTTGTCAAATGCTTTTTCTGCATCAATTGAGAAGACCATGTGGTTCTTCTCTCTTCTCTTACTGATTTGTTCTATCACATTGATTGATCTGTGAATTGTTCTTTATTTTAAGATTTTATTTATTTATTTATTTGTCAGAGAGAGAGAGAGAGAGCACAAGCAGGCAGAGTGGCAGGCAGAGGCAGAGAGAGAGAGAGAAGCAGTCTCCCCACTGAGCTAAGAGCCTGATGTGGGACTCAATCCCAGGACCCTGGGATCATGACCTGAGCAGAAGGCAGCAGCTTAACTGACTGAGCCACCCAGGTGTCCCTGATCTGTGAATTTTTCAAAGTGCTAGAACAAACAATCCTAAAAATTTTTTTGGAGCCAGAAAAGACCCCAAATCACTAAGGACATATTGAAAAAGAAAAACAAAGCTGAGGGCATCATGTTGCCTGATTTCAAGCCTTACTACAAAGCTGTGATCATCAAGACAGCATGGTACTGGCACAAAAACAGACACATAGACCAATGGAAGAGACACACAGACCAACTGTATGGTCAAATAATATTCAACAAAGCAGGAAAAAATATACAGTGGAAAAAAAAAAACCAGTCTCACCAATAAATTGTGCTGGGAAAATTGGACAGCTATGTATAGAAGAATGAAACTCAACCATTCTCTGACACCATACACAAAGATAAACTCAAAATGGATAAAAGACCTCAATGTGAGGCAGGAATCTATCAAAATCCTAGAGGAGAACATAGGCAGTAACCTCTTTGACGTCAGCCACAGCAACTTCTTCCAAGAAACTTCTCCAAAGACAAAGGAAACAAAAGTGAAAATGAACTTTTGGGACTTCATCAAAAACCTCTCTGACTTCATCAAAAACCTCTTCACAGCAGAAGAAACTGTCAACAACAACAAAAAAAAGAGGCAACCCACAGAACAGGAGAAGATATTCACAAGTGACACTATAGACAAAGGGCTGATATCCAAGGTCTATAAAGAATCCTCAAACTCAACACCCAAATACCAGATAGTCATGTCAAAAAATGGGCAGAAGACATACAAATGGCCAAAAGACACATGAAAAAGTGTTCATCATCATTAGCCATCAGGAAAATTCAAATCAAAACCACGTTGAGATACCACCTTACACCAGCTAGAATGGCCAAAATTAACAGGATAGGAAACAACAAGTGTTGGAGAGGATGTGGAAAAAGGGGAACCCTCTTACACTGTTGGTGGGAATGCAAATTGGTGTAGCCACATTGGAAAACTGGAGATTCCTCAAAAATTTAAAATAGAGCTACCCTATGACATTGCAATTACACTACCGGGTATTTACCTCAAAGATACAGATGTGGTTAAAAGAAGGGCCATATGCTCCCCAATGTTCATAGTATCAATGACCACAATCACCAAACTGTGGAAAGAGTCAAGATCCCCTTCAACAGACAAATGGATAAAGAAGATATGGTTCATATATACAATGGAATAATACGCCTCCATCAGAAAGGATGAATACCCAAGTTTTGTATCAACATGGAGGGGATTGGAGGAGATTATGCTGAGTGAAATAAGTCAAGCAAAGAAAGTCAATTATCATATGGTTTCACTTACTTTTGGAGCACAAGGAATAACATGAAGGACATTATGAGAAGGAAAGGAAAAGCGAATTGGGGGAAATTGGAGGAGGAGATGAAGCATAAGAGACTGTAGACTCTGAGAAACAAACTGATAGTTTTGGAGGGGAGGGGAATAGGGAGATGGGCGAGCCTGGTGGTGGTTGTTAAATAGGGCATGTATTGCATGGAGCACTGGGTGTGGTGCATAAACAATGAATCTTAGCATACTGAAAATAATAAAATTAAATTAAGATGTTCAAAAAAACGAGTGATGTACTGTATGGTCACTAACTAACATAGGATAATAAAAATAAGTAAATAAATATAAAAATAAAAGTGCTTCATATAAAAAAAGAGAAAATTATGAGAAAGAGAAAACACATTTATTATACTATACTGTATTAATATCAAAAAAGAAAAAAGAAAAAAATCTGTGTATAAGTGAATTCATGCAGTCAAACCTTTGTATTTCAAGGGTCAATTGTATATCATCTATTCAAAGGATTATTGTGAGGGTTAAAAATGGAAAGCAGTTAGCATAGTTCTGGGCACATACTAATCAGTTTTAGTTTAAAAAGTGCTTTTAAAAAGGGTAATTTTTTTCAGGTGTCAGAACACTCATAATGTTTTATAAAATTGGAACCCCTAAAGTTCAGTTCAGTTTATAAAGTTATAAATTAGATATCCAAAAAATTTTTGACATATACATTTTTAGCTGTTTTCAAGTTAATTCTTCCTAAGACTCCACTGTTAGTGTATGTGATGGTGTGGGATATATGTGTGTATGTGCCTGTGTGTTTTATTGTCAAGAAATGTCTGATGAGGTGTAAAGCAACAAGGCCTCCAAGATGCTAGATGTATCAACCAGGATTTTCTTTTATTTCTTATTTTAATTCTAGTTATTTAACATACAGTGTTCCATTAGTTTCAGGTATACAATATAGTGATGTGTATCCAAGGGGCAAAAGGACCAATCTATACTGGGTGTTTTCTGATTGCTTCTCCAGATCTATATTTCACTCTTCTGAATTTGGATCTCTCCTAGGGAGACTGACCACATGGGTGGGCTCCCTCGCTTTTTGGACTCTTGTGGACCCCAGGCAGGAGAGGAACCGGGGACTGCAAAATTGATTCCTCTGACTTTTCTCTCTATGAACATCCCAAGTCAACTACATCACAACATCTGCACTTGCTGTTCCTTCTTCTTTGACTGTTCTTTGACTGACTCCTTTCTACCCCTGTGGTTAGTTAAAATATTGAAACTGGTAACCAAAGAGTTAACAGGACTAATAAGTATATCTACAGACTAATAAGTGCAGCTGCAACTTTTTACCCAGATCTTTTTCATTTGTCTTTAAGTATCCCTGAGTTTTCTCCTTTAGGAGGCAAATTCAAGGCTTTCCTTCTCCCTCTCCTTGTTTGGCTGCCTCTTTTAAAAAATATTTTATTTATTTATTTGATAGAGATATGGATCATAGGTAGGCAAAGAGGCAGGCAGAGAGAGAGGGAAGAAGCAGGGGCTTGATCCCAGGACCCTGAGATCATGACCCAAGCTGAAGGCAGAGGCTTTAACCCACTGAGCCACCCAGGCACATGCCTTTGGCTACCTCTTAAATAAACCCTTCCCTATTGTATACTCAATGTCTCATCATGTATTGGGTTTGTTGTGCCTCGGGCAGATAAACTTGAATTTGGTCATACATTTGATGATACAGCCAGGAACTCTCTGCCTGTGTTTCCTCAGCACCCAGCTGGTAAGGGACGTCTAGTGATGAGTCCAAGCAGCTGAGTAGGTTCTTTGTCCTAGACACTGTCCCTGTGCACCACCCCCCAAGTTAACACCTCTGACCATCAACTTAATCTAACTCTTGTGGCAAGGAAACCATTTTTGGTTTTTGTTTGGACAGACTTTTTTGGTGAGTACTTCATGTGTGATTGCTCATGAGCTTATTTACTCCTCCTGTTTAGCTTGTCTCTGTTAGCCTTTCTTTTCTTGCTTGATTGGGGGAAAAGGTGACTAGGAGGACATTTGGCTCAGTCAGTGAAGCTGCATATTGTGGGAAGGAATAGATATTGACAGTGATATTTTGGGCTTCATTTGGATTGTTTGTCACTGCAGCTTTTGGTATCTTTGAATAAAGCCAGTCATGTTCTAATTGGAATATGGGAAAGACAATTTGATTCCCACACATAGTCTTTGGGATGCATTCTCCAAAATTGGGCCATGTTTAATTTTAATAAATAGCCTTTTTTTGGTAACCTGCTTGGCCACAATATTCATTAGTCTCAGGAGAAAAAATGACTAATTAATGGATCCATAAATTATAATACCATCTTACAATTAGATTTGTTTTGTAAAAGGAAGATATTTGGAAATTACATCTTTAATGTCTTCTCCTCAAATATTAGTAAAACAAAGACTATAAGATTTTGTTTGCATCTTATTTGTGGATATGTGTCCATGTATGTTGTAAATGCGAGATACTTTCATAACCTCCAGATGGTATTGCTAAAGTTAATGTGAAAAACAGCTCTATTTATGGGGTGCCTGGGTCACTCAGTGGGTTAAAGCCTCTGCTTTCAGCTCAGGTTATGATCCCAGGGTCATGGGATCAAGCACCACATTGGGCTCTCTACTTAGCAGGGAGCCTGCTTCCTCCTCTCTCCCTCTGCCTGCCTCTCTGCCTACTTGTGATCTGTCAAATAAATAAATAAAATCTTTAAAAGAAGAAAAAAAAGCTCTATTTAGTTGGTTTAAAGTCAGGTGTTTATGAGAATTGGGAACTCTAAAACTCAGAAAAATTGGAACTAACCCATTTTTTTAGGTTCACATGATCTGAGAAGATACTTGATATTAAAACTAAAGTTGTTGGTTTAATTAAAATGGGTATGTCTTTGTCACCATTGGATGTAGAACTTTTTTCTGCCTGTGTTTACTGAGTCATGTAGGTTCATGTTATCTCCATTACAAAATTTGTGAGCAAAGGAAAAAAAATCACATGGTATCTGTCTTTCTACT
Source organism: Mellivora capensis (assembly GCA_004024625.1). NCBI lineage: Eukaryota > Metazoa > Chordata > Mammalia > Carnivora > Mustelidae > Mellivora > Mellivora capensis. The sequence continues at coordinate 2,116 of PISX010030582.1, read as the reverse complement.
ACCAATTTGTTTGTTTATGAGTCTGCTTACATTTTTCTTATTCATTTACTCTGGGTTTTTAGGGAAAAAAACTTGAGACTACTGGAAAAACTCTATACAAGGAAAATGAGACTGGTTATTTAAAGAGAGAAATTTTAGGACAAAATCTGATTGTGAAAAAGAAAGTTGTAGAAGGTTTTTGAGAATTGAATCTGAAAGAGATTTTGTGCATGGTTGGGACTAAGATTATGGAGAACAGTATGTAAAAAATGTTTATTAGGAAGTGATCAACATCTGTGGAAGGAAAGAGAGCATAAAAAAGAAAAATTAGGCAGAAGTTGAGCAGTGACACAATATCAACAGAAGCCGTAGCTGATTCTCAGAAGAGTTTCAAAAATTAGATTTACCTTCAGAACCATGATAAATTGGAGGGGGGAAAGTTCTGGACTTTTATACCTTTATATTGAACAGTCAATGGATGGGACCACCTGGGAAGAGGGCATGACCTTGGCAGGGCAACTTCCTTCACTGAAGGCAATCCCTGATGGTGTTGAGAATTGATAACTGTTGGCAGGATTCCTTGCAGCTGAGTCCATCATTTCTAATAGAGATTGTGAAACAATTTCATCTTGTTGGAATGAATGAGTTTTAATATCAGAAGTATAACATTGGAATTTGTTTTTTTTTTCTTTCTGTTAAAATGACAGAATTTGTTTTAGATTGGCCTAAACTGTAAATATAATCAGTCTAGGAAAAAACAGAATTTCTATGTTTTGTCTTTATTAAGTCTTTGATTACTTAAGAAAGTTGGAATCTTCTTAATATTAAAAGAGCTAAGTTTTGCTAGCAACTATATAACCTTCAGTATTTGCCTTTATAATCTTTGTTGCCACTTTAGCTAAATAGATAATTAAGTATTAAGTTTTGTAATGATCTGTAATTCTATTCAGGCATGTGCTTTAAAACCTGGTATTTCTGACAAATTTCCCAAAATTCAATTTCTAAATGAAATCTTTTTTCACTAATTAGGCTTATTTATTTAGTATTTCATATTACTTGGGGAGCATTGTCAAGTAAGTGATGACAAACCTCCTTAGGTTATATTGTATGGGTAAATGCCATAACTGTTCCAGAAATTATATAAAATTTCTAATGTTTTGATATGTCTTGATATACAAATATCAGTCTCTTACACCTTTAAGACCATAACACTAAACTGAGTAAGTTTCCAGAACTAATGGGAAAACTATATTCAAACAGACTAAGGACAAATAACTGAGCTGAAAAAATTGAGGAAGATGATTATATTTTTCTAGGACTGTTGTTTGAAACATTGCTGCTTTTCTAACATTTGCTTTTCTGGATTTAAGAAAACTTTTTCTCTTAAGCTTTCTATGATTTACAGCAATGTGATAAACAACTATGATACATTTATATTTTTCTCCTGACTTGATCCCTCCAGGATTCAGAAACTCCCAGTGAGTATTCATATAGTTTCATGGCAATTTGTTCACATGCATAAGTTCAACAAAATTTGTTTTTATTATAACAGGATACAATTAGAAATACTGGTTATATTATCAAGGCTTTGACTGGTGTGTCATATCTGAGAAAGACCTGCATTGACTCAGATATGACCAGATAGCTTTAAGGAACTGACTTTTGGGGCCAATGAATCCCCTTGGAAATATCAACCTGATACCTCAGTACACAGTTCCCAACTACCTTACAACATGAGTAAAGAAAGTAAATTCCTGGCAGGTGCAGGAACCTCAGGATATTTTGGAGACTTTAAGAAGAGAATAATATACCCAAATGTGTAGCATTGCAGGCAAAGTCTGAAAGCAAGAATTTGTCTTTGCTCCTTAGTCTTGAGAGGCTGTTAAAAGCTCAATCTGAAATTCCCTATAAAAAACTCTGGAGAACAGTGTGAAGGTTCTCAAGAAGTTAAAAATAGAGCTTCCCTATGACCCTGCAATTGCACTACTGGGTATTTACCCCAAAGATACAGATGTGGTGAAAAGAAGGGCCATCTGTACCCCAATGTTTATAGCAGCAATGGCCACGGTTGCCAAACTGTGGAAAGAACCAAGATGCCCTTCAACAGACGAATGGATAAAGAAGATGTGGTCCATAT
>PISX010030581.1:0-18552 GCA_004024625.1 Mellivora capensis | reverse complement strand
CATGGTTCATCTCCCCCCCCCCCAATTTCCCTCAACTCCCTTCTCCTCTCCATCTCCCCATGTCCTCCATGTTATGTGTTATGCTCCGCAAATAAGTGAAACCATATGATACTTGACTTTCTCTGCTTGACTTATTTCACTCAGCATAATCTCTCCCAGTCCTGTCCGTGTTGCTACAAAAGTTGGGTATTCATCCTTTCTGATGGAGGCATAATACTCCGTAGTGTATATGGACCACATCTTCCTTATCCATTCCTCTGTTGAAGGACATCTTGGTTCTTTACACAGTTTGGCGACCGTGGTCATTGCTGCTATAAACATTGGGGTACAGATGACCCTTCTTTTCACATCTGTATCTTTGGGGTAAATACCCAGTAGCGCAATTGCAGGGTCATAGGGAAGCTCTATTTTTAATTTCTTGAGGTAAGGTAAGGCCTCTCTGCAGGGGAGACATGACCCCATGTCTGAACACGTGCCGGAGTTACACGGTCTTACATCTCACTTACTGGCTGTCTAGCTGACTTATGTGAAGCCTCCATTTCCTTAGTGGATTCATGCAAGGATTATATTAAATTATCCAAGTAAATTAAATAATCCATATAAACTAAATAATCCATGTAAGTTAAATCTTCTATGCTTAGGAGGAAATATCTGGAGAAGAACAACATCTTCACTCGTGGTAATCTTGTTTTAAGGGAGTCTCCTGAGTTTACTCAGCATTACAGGTGAGGAAGCAAGTGTTGCCCCCTCACAGGCGGATGAAGACATGAAGCCTCCCAGTGAGCATCTACCTCGGCCAGCCTTCCTGGCATCTTGGCAAGTCTTCTCACTAAAACAAGCTCCATGACACTAAACATAACAACATTTATGGTGTAAAAATATTTGGTTCGGAGCTTAATAAAGGAAATCACCACTAGGTAGCTCTTTCCATTCCTAACCTGTCATGGACAGACACCAAGAGAGCAGATGGGGGGTTGTTACAGTAAATTAGGTAGAAATGGTGGTGCTTCAGACCAACTCATCACAAACTTCCAATAAACTGAAAGGGAGGGAAGCCTTCCCAACCCATTCTGTGAGACCAGCAATGGCCTGAGACAAAAATCAAACACATTAAGAGAAACCCACAAACCAATATCTTTTATGAATATAAATGCAAAAATAATAACCAAAATTTAGCAAAATGAATTGACCAAGATATAAAAATGAAAACACATCATAACTAAGTGGGGTTTATCCCAAGACTGCAAGTGTGTTTTAATACTTTAATACTTGAGGGGCGCCTGGGTGGCTCAGTGGGTTAAAGCCTTTGCCTTTGGCTCAGGTCATGATCCCAGGGTCCTGGGATAGAGCCCCGCATCGGGCTCTCTGCTCAGCAGGGAGCCTGCTTCCTCCTCTATCTCTGCCTGCCTGTCTGCCTACTTGTGATTTCTGTCTGTCAAATAAATAAAATCTATAAAAAATACTTTAATACTTGAAAAATCAATGTAATTACCACATTGATGGTCGAAAAAAGAGAAAAGCCATGATCATTTCAATAGTTACAGAAAAAACATTTGATAAAATCCAACATTCCATTCATAATTAGAACAACAACTCTTAGCCAACCAGGAACATGCACAAAATTCAATAAAGGTCATCTGTGAACAACATGCCACCAACATCATACTTCTTGTTAAGAGAGAGATTGTAGATAAGGATGTCTGCTCTCACTTTCCTTGTTCTAACCACTACATTAAGGAGAGAAAAATGAAGTGATCATTCACGTCAGAAAGACATAAAACTGTCTTTATTCATAGATTACATACCATTTACCTAGAAAATCTGATGGAATCTACCCAAAAAGCTACTGAGTGTGAGCAATGTAAACAAATGTGATAGGGTACAAGATCTGTACATAAAAATCAAGTATATTTCTATATATTCACAATGGGAAACCAGAAATTGAAATTTTTAACAACATTGTTTAGAGTAGCATTAAAATATCAAATACTTAGGAATGAATCTGAGGAACGACTTATAAGATCTGTATGTTGTATACTACAAAACATTGCTAAGAAAATTTAAAGAAGACCTAAATAAATGGAGAATACATCCGGTTTATGGATCAAATTACTCATTATTGTTGAGATGCCAATTCTCCCCATACTGATCTATAAATGCAATGAAATCAAATCAACCCTCAGAAGGTTTGGGTTGTTTTTTTTTGTTGTTTTTAAGAAATTGACAAGCTGATGCTATGGAAATTAAAGGATCTAAAATAGCCAAGACAACTTTGAAAAAGAACAAAGTTGAAGAACTAATATTACTTGATTTCAAGACTTATTATAAAGCAAGTCACCAAAACAATGTAATACTGGCATAAAGCAACCAATGGGACATGCCAGAGAGCCCAGAAATAAAGACACACAAATACAGTAAACCAACGTGGGACAAAGTACAAAGGCAATTCAATGGAGAACAAATAATCTCCAACAAATGGTGCTGGAACAACTGGATATCCACCTGCAAAAAAATATGAACTTTGACCCACATCTTGCAAAATGGATCCTAAATGTAAAATCTAAAACAAATAAAACTTACAGAAGAAAACAGCAGGATAATCTTCGTGATCTTGTGTTAGGCAAAGATACCTTAGACACCAAAAGCATGATCCATTAAAGAAAAATTGACAAATCGGCCTTCATCAAAACGAAAAATTTCTACTCTTCAAAATACACTGTTAGGAGAATGAAAAGACAAGTCACCATGGGGAAATAATTTTAAAATAAGAATATATAAAGAGCTCTCAAAACTCTGTAACAGGGGCACTTAGGTGGCGCAGTCAGTTAAGTTCTGACCCTTGGTTTCAGGTCAGATCAGATCTCAAGGTCCTGGGGTTGGGCTCTGTGTGGAGTTGGCTTGAGATTCTCTCTCCCTCTTCCTCTGCCCCTCTTGCTCGTGCTCTCTCTCTCTAATAAATAAATCAGTCTAAAAGAAAACTGTATTTAAAAAAAACATAAAACCATGCATAAAAAGAAAACAACCTAATTTTCAAAGTTAAGAAAAGATTTTAACAGACATTTCATGGTAGAAGATACGCAGTGGTTGCCTGGCAAGGAGGGCAGAGGAGGGAGGAAGGGAACCATGACAAAGGGGCCTGGACGGATATACCCATTATCTTGACTGTGGTGGTGGTTTCATGGAGTATGGGTACACCCAGTGTTATCGTGTTCTGTGCTGATAATATGCAGCTCCTTGTGTGGCAATTCTACTTCAAGAAAGCCATTACAGTCTAAAATACTTACCTGGAGCAATGGAATAACACCGTAGGGGAAAAAGGAGTCAAGGTCAGGAAGAGGTGAATGTGGCCAGAGGACTGCGAGGGAGCATCAAGAAGAAGGGGAAACTTTGTCTAAGCTTGGCTGAGTTTGGGAAAATGGAAAGTAGGGGCAAAGAAAACAGATGGAGAGAAGGAAGAGCGATGATCACGCCGGACCAGAGCTGTGCGGTGCAGAACCACAGGGAGCCGAGATGAGCCCAACATGAAGTTACAGGGTGTGGGGGCCCTGGTATGGGCTCCAACACCAAACACAAGTCTGCTTGTTAAGAAGCAGTGAGACTGATGGCAGAAAAGCACATGCGCTTGTAAGTGTTCAACGAAGGAATGAGCACAGATTAAATGCACGGAGAGGGAAAAAAGGCAGAAAAAATATATATGATTTTCCTGATTCTAGACTACAACAAATGGAGTGCTAACAGAAGAATGGGATCTCCACTGCACTAAAGGGGGCCCATGGACTCTGAGCCACTGACTCTGCTGAACATGACATCCCAACAGTTACTCAACTTGCCAGTAAGAGATAAGACAACGAAGAGAACCAAAGTCATATATGGGGTACAGCAGACCAAGGCAAAGAATCTGAAAGGGCACAGAGTGTGAAGGCAACAGAAAAGAGCAGGTCAGCCACAGCCAGGATGCAGTCAGCATGCCTCAGGCCCGGTGCTAAGCACTCACGTACATCATCAGGCTGGGCCTCCGTGAAGCAGGCTGGTACATTACCCCATTCTAAAAATGGCACCACCAAGGTCAGAGGTCCAGTTATTTTCCCAGGGCCACCTGCCTGGGCAAAGGCAGAGTCAAGAAGCACATTAAGGCCAATCAGATGCCAATACTCAGGCCCTTCTCACTCCATCCTGCTGCCTCTTGGTGGTAACAGGGCAAATGATTAGAGAATGTTCAACCCAACATTAGCCTTAAAGGTAAGTCTATTTCCTGTTTCCAGTAAACATTCACCACCCAGCTGTAGTTCATAATGAAAAAAGACAAGCATTGCTTCTATGGAAATCATTGAAGGTAAGCAAGTTTCAACTATAGAGTTCACTCAGTGATGAAGAAAAGTACTTTTTATTATAAAACACTGAAGTTCGCAGAGAGAATTTTAATTTCCCTGCAATCTAGATTTAAAGTTGGGAGTGGTCATGGTCAGGGAGACTGTGGCATAAAAGCTGAGCCACCCTTCTCTACCCCAGGGGGGCTCTGCCTTCTTCCTCGGGCCTCCACTCACACAGCACCTCCACAGAGAGGCCCCTGACCCGCCGACCTCTTCTCCTCATCGTTGTTGACCACACTTGCTCTTTACTCGTAGCTACTGAAATTATCTACTTTATTTGATTATTTATTATCTCTCTCTCCCCTCACTCTCCCCCCAAAACCACTACCAAAAATAGCCCTCATGGAAAACCCTGCCCAGTGCCTGGTCTGTAAAAGGTGATTCATCAGGAATCATGGAAAGAAAGGGCCAATCCCACAAACTCACATCTTTATGCATCATGTGTTCTGCTGCCTGAATCCTCTGATCCATTCCCTCTTCCAACTCACTCAGCTGCATGGCTGCCTTTCCCTGGGCTCTGAAATTCAAGAGGGTGCACACCTTTTCACTGCAACATGCAGAGACAACTTCAACCTCGTCTATTTCAACCTCTATGTTACAGATGAGGAGAAACACACTATTTTAAATAATATTCCCTGTTCTTCCACATAATAAAACAGGATTGGAACTTTGACCATTGGGTGTAAAATAACATTAAAACTAGATATTTAGTAAATGGTATAAATTAGACAAAATAGTGTTAACCTAGATTGTGGTGAAGAACAGCTAAAGATATCAAATCACTGGGAAGCTCTCGATAAATTCTGAAAATCCTTTTTGCTCCCACGACTGAGTGACAATCCTGGACCCGAAAGAACCCCACGGCAAACAGATCTTTGGATAGAATTCTGAAATGCTTTATAGAAAACACACAATGTTATATGCTACGGTTAGAAGGGGATAAAAGGAATCTTAACAATTATTTATAATCAGCTTCCTAAAGTTCTAGAATAAAAATAGTCTTTACATTGTAGAAAAATTCTGTTTCCTTTACTAATCCCGAAATCACCTCTCTACAGATGAAGAGCACACTGATTTGCCAAAAAGAAATGGGAACATGTCATTGAGGAGAGTTGTGGCATAGTTTTCCTGAGCAACTGGCTAGTATGGAGACATCTGTCACTCTACAATGGTCGAGGCTGCAGATTAAACCCTAAAAAAATGTATTTTTTATTCTCTCTCTCTGATGTATGTGCGATTATCTAAGTTTCTCATTCATAAGTCTTGCCTATTCAACTAGATGACAAGAGCCGCCACGGGATTTAGAGGGTCAATGACATGACATTGATAAAAAGTAGACAACAGAACCTAACATGGGGCGCCTGGGTGGCTCAGTGGTGTTAAACCTCTGCCTTCAGCTCAGGTCATGATCCCAGGGTCCTGGGATCAAGCCCCACATAGGGCTCTCTGCTCAGCAGGGAGCCTGCTTCCCTTCCTCTCTCTCTGTCTGCCTTTCTGCCTACTTGTGATCTCTGTCAAATAAACAAATAAAATCTTTAAAAAAATTAAAAAAAAAAGAACCTAACAGAAGATCTCCTGTCTTCCAGTTTGATGGCTCTGGGACACCACTTTTCCTGCTTTCCACTTGCTGGTTCCCTTGTTAACATGGTCGGTGCGTACATTGCTTTAATTTCTATTTAAAGTGTCAAGTGAGTCCTGAGGGGTGGGGAGAAGGCCCCAAAATAAAATTCTGAGTGACTTACTGCTATTTTCCCCTTGTGTTTTCTTCATTCTTACCTGACAGCCCGCCTGAAGAGATATTAACCTCATTTGGAAAGTTAGCTATTTCTGGTTCATTTATAACTACCTGTTACATGACATCTAAGAACTATATATCTCCACAAAAAGTTTGTATGGTTTGCCCAACTCTAGGACTATAAAACAGCCAAGTCCCACTTTCCTCCTCCTGCTATTACCGTTTTTCCAGCCGCTCCTTCTTGATATCCAGGACTGCTCCTGAATGTGTTCTTTCTGCCTTCCTCACTTCTGAGCAACATTTTTTATAAGTCAGGTATAAGTCTATAATGACACCGTGTTTGCCCCAGAAATTCCTAGCTCATAGTGAAATGTTTGGTGTGATGAAGACTGTCCACTCTATCCTAGTCCAGGGCTCCCATCCAGACACTGCCCATCCTTCAGGTCCAAGTGCAGAGTGAAAAGATAGAGATGTGCCCCCACCCCAGGTGAGGGTGATGGTCCTCAGCTAAGAACACAGAAGAACTTCACAGTCATCACAGAAGCATTTCAGTGAGGTCTCTGGTAGTTGGGACAGAACCTGACTTTGGCTCCCACCCCAACAGCTGAGCAGCAGGGAGGAGACAATCAGAAACACAGCTCAGCACAGGCAAGACATTCCCTCTGCAGAGGGACAGCAGCCTGGCTGGTGATGAGAACATGAAGAATGACATTCTTTTTTCCCTTGTGGGTTTATGTGGTACTATTCTTAAGGGTCACATATAATTTCGTGTGTGTGTGTGTGTGTGTGTGTGTGTGCATGGAAGTTTGTCTTAACAGATATTCCTGGACACTCTAAAAACTCAATTAGTGGGTCTGTGAATCACCGCTAGTTTACAGAATTTGGAATTCATAGAACAACCCTACTCTCCTACTGAAAGCCCCTAGAAGACAAATTTGAGAGAAAATTTCAGTCAGCAACTGAAATGTTCATGATACCTCTACTCTCACCTGACTCCAGAACTACAAAAAGTCCTATGTAGCATCAATGTTTGAAAACACTCCTATATTTTAATTCCCTTCACTTAAACTCCAAAAGGTTAACTAGATAGCTTGATCATCATTGGGAAGGAAAGAATAAAGAGACCAAGGCATATTCTCTCCTGCCCCCTTGCAGGTGGGGTGCATCCCATCAAAGGGGCCTTTACAAGTTCTGGGCAGAGGCCAGCAGGACACCCCTCACACTCAGAGAGGCTGGTGAAATGGCCACCACAAGAAGCCACTATGGGGTAGAACAGCCTGGAATTACAACAAACAAAATGCTCTCTTTCCCACTAAAGCCAGAGGACTGCAGTCCTTTTGGGGAACAAAGAGGCTGATGTTTGGACTGTAACACATGTAATCCCTTCCTCTGCCCTGGGCTGCTGGTCAGAGCAGTAAAATATCCTATGTAAACCAGCTACAGCTTACACAAGCCACAGGACAGTACAGCCTTACAGCTTTCTGTCTTCCAGTTCAGGCTGGGTGAGGAGAGCCGGAGACAGGAAGAATCCCACCACTGAGCACCCACCATGTGGTCAGCCTGGGGCAGGGGGCTCCCCTCAGAACATCATGTCCTGGGCCTCCATACCCTGAGAATGTGAACGTTTATAGTCTCGTTCTGCAGATGCAGGAACCTGCCCAAAGTCACACATTGGCCCACAACCAGGCCAGGCTTCAAGTGCTGTCCTGTCTGCCTCTCCAGATGAGACATTTCCAGTAGGCTTCAAGAGGATGGATATACAGTAACAAACCTGTCAGAACCGTTCTGTATGGAATCATTGGTCTTGAAAAGTTTATAGGATAGGATCACGGTGACCTACTGATGGACTGCTGGCTGTTCTTACAGCGTAATGCCTGACTCAGCCTTTGTGCTCGCCGAGCTTAGGACGCTCCAGATGCTCGAGGTTCGGGAAGTCCACCCGCATCATAATGGGATCGTGCAGTTCAGTCCACGTGCCTCCCAGAAACAGATCCAGTTAAAGGACCTCCCCGTACCACTCAGAAAGGAAGGGCATTGGGGAACCTGGATGGCTCAGTTGGTTAAGCATCCAATTTTGCATTTTGGTGCAGCTCATGACCTGAGGGTCATCAACTCAAGCCCCGTGTTGGACTCCACACCCACATATGAACCTGCTTAAGATTCTCTCTCCCTCTACCCCTCTGCCACACCTCTACTCACATTCTATCTCTCTATTTTAAAAAAAGATGAAGAAGAAGAGGGGTACCTGGATGGCTCAGTCAGTTAAGCATCTGGTCATGATCCCTTCAGCTCAGGTCATGATCCCAAGTTCCTGGGGTCAAGACCCATGTCAGGCTCCCCACTCAGCAGGAAGCTTGCTTCTCCTTCTCCCACTCCTTCTTATTTTCCCTCTCTCGCTGTCTCTCTCTGTCAAACAAGTAAATAAATCTTTAACAAAAAAGAAGAAGAAGAAGAGGAAGAAAGACAGGAAGGGCTTCAATACCTCTTCACTGCAATGGCCAGGTTTTCATTTCTGTTCCCTGCAGTTTGATCTCACAGATAAAGTTCCTTATAACATGCTCGTACGACTGAATTAGTCTTGGCTCCACAAGGTTGATGTTTAGATACAAGGTACTAACTTGCTCTTTTCTGCCAAAAAAAATTGAAATTAAAAGCTAAATTAAACTAATGGTAAATTAAATTAAAGTAAAAAATAAAAAGGCAAATTTTCAGAATACTTTCAGGAATGAGACACATAAGAACCAAAAAAAAAGCAACATTAACAGAAGGACAAGAAAGGAAAGAGCAGGCAGGTAGCGATGCTGTGGTATTACTCTCCGTACTACTTTTTATTTTTTAAAGAATTTATTTATCTGACACAGAGAGAGAGAGATCACAAGCAGGTAGAGAGGGAGGCAGGCAGAGAGAGAGGGGGAAGCAGGCTCTCCGCTGAGCAAAGAGCCCGGTGTGGGGCTCAATCCCAGCACCCTGAGATCATGACCTGAGCTGAAGGCAGAGGCTTTAACCCACGGAGCCACCCAGGCGCCCTCTCTGTACTTTTAAAATGGAACAGCAAGTTTATTATTTCCTAGATGTATTGAGGTATGACTGATAAATAAAAATATATGTATATTTTTATATGTATATATTTAGGTTTCCCAGTCATGATTTAGTGTTAGAAGATGTAGACTGGTGAGGGAAGAGAAATGCATAGAGAGGGATTGACAGGAAGGGGCATCTTTTGTTATTACTGCAGGTATTTTTTTTAAAGATTTTGTTTATTTATTTGACAGAGACACAGCGAGAGGGGGGAATGGAGCAGGGGGTTGGGAGGGGGAGAAGCAGGCCTCCCACTGAGCAGAGAGCCTGATGCGGTGCCTGATCCCAGGACCTTGGAATCACCACCTGAACTGAAGGCAGACTTCATGACTGAGGCATCCAGGCGCCCCTTGCAGGTATTTCATTTTAACAGAAAGGTAAATAGGGGGCATCTGATTACTCAGCTGGTACAGCATGTGACTCGTGGTCTCAAGATCATAAGTTCAAGCCCCACACTGGGCATGGAGCCCACTTGAATGAATGAATGAATGAATGAATAAATAAATAGAAATAGAAATAGAACTTGAAAAAAATAAAGGTAATAAGAGGAACAGGAAAAAAAGGTAACCATTAAACTGATGAATAACATGTTTCACTAATCCCTGATAAGACATATTTCAGCCTTTATGACCATAAGAGTGAATGTACCTGTTATTTTATAGTCAGTTAAAAATTACTTCATATAAATTCACTTGTATTTATATGTGACAATCCTAGCTGTCATTATTAACTTTTATTAAAAGACACATATTCCAGAGTCGTTTCAAAAGAAAAACTGGGCAGCTCAGCTGCTGGAGTACAAAGGAGTGAGTCAATGGGGCTAGTAGTGCTCCTGATTCAAGTTCAGTGGCTGATACCCTAAGGGCACAGAGAGAAGACTCTGTGAAGACACAGGAAGGTGGCCATCAAAAAGCCAAGGAGACAGGCCTCATCAAGAACCAACCCCACAGGCACCTTGACCTGAGACTTCTAGCCTCCAGAACTGTATGAAAATAAATTTCAGCTGTTTAAGCCACCAGTCTGGTATTTGTTACTAGAAATTCCTAGGCAACCACAGCAAACAACAAAAGGTCCAAGCTCCCAGAGTGACTTAGTGGCAGAGCTGGGGTTCCACCCCCCGTCTGAAGCTGAAGGCCACATGATTCGCCAGAACGTTATTTTGCTTCCCAATTGTGTTAAAGCATCTGAGCTGTGGCAGAAGAAATGGGATCCAAAATTAATTCACAGAACTACAAAACCCTGAAAAATGTGAGGTATATATTAACCTAGACGCTTAGTTAAGCCTGGCCTCAAGGTGTGTCCGTGAGCTATAAACTCCCCCAGGTTTACGCTTATAAATAAACTGTTCTGTCTGTGCAGAGGCCAGTTGTGATTGAAAAGAACTGCTCAAGTGAAATATTATTAATAAAGCTGCAGATTAAGTCACTTTACTTGATATAAGATGCAGGAAGCAGCCATCATCCTTCTCATCAGAGCTGAATACAGACACTAGTTGCAATAGTGAGATGAATTTACTGGACCAGTAAACAAAACAAAGCAAAAATACTCTTGGACTGTCCCATGCAATTTCAATGCATAACAGGATCATTAACTTCTTGCCTTTTGTCAGCTACTGATCACCAGCAAGATACAAAACATAAAAACTTTCTCCTTAATAGGAACCTGCCTGTCAGAGATGGCTACTAAGATACTGTCACCTAGAGTCCTTGCTTCTCGACTAACAGCACAACAAAATGTTCAAAACTACAGGTCACCAGATTTCAGGACTTTCTGCAAATTTCAAAAATAAGAAAGAAACACAATAATTTATAAAACCTTTGCTGGTCTTGACATTATAGAGTTTCAGAAATGATATTATGAAAAATATCTGCCAGATATTTTAGCAGAAATATGTGATATGCTTAGCAGAAAATATGTGATATGGTTGATCATTGTGCTATAGACTACATGAATACTCATCTATCCTGCTTCCTATTACAGGGCACACTTCCCAGAACCCCAGGCAGGTAGACTGTGGTCATGTGACTAGTTCTGGTAAATGGAACAGGAACAGAAATGGTATGTTGGCCACTTCCACACTTGTTGCCTAAAATCCTTCATTAGATTCTGAGCTTCTATTCACTCATATTCTCCCTCTTTCTCTCTCTCAGCATCTCTCCCTCCATCCCCCTTCCTGCTCCTTTTCTACCTCCCTCCATCTCTCTTCCTCATCCCCACAGTTGAAGTGAGGAATTCCCATATGGTGAAGCCATGGAGAGAATGTGCTTGGCTTCCTGAATCACCACACTGAGCTTAACTGCTCAGTAGGGCTGTCTGACGGCCTCAATCTGAATTACATAAAAGAAAGAAATGTTTGTATTTTGTAAAGCCACTAGGACTTGGAACTTCTTTGTTACAGTCAGTTTGAACTTAAAAGGTTGGCATAATAGTTTCCTATTTTTTTTTTAAATTATCCTCTTCCAGATTAAATTACTTCCTCATCTTTTTCCTTGATAGCTTCTTAACTACGTAAAATCTTCTATGACCAGGGTAAATCTTTAGCACCACCACCCGCTCTCTCTCAGGGAACAAAAGAGTTTTTGGAAGCATCTTATACTGAGCCAGACACTTATTTGGCACCTTACATATGTAGTCCAGGCAGTGATCCAGAAGTTACATGCACTAGTCACTTAATCCTCACGGCAACCCTACAAAGAAGTTATCACCAGCATCCTGTTTATCAAAGAGGAAACTGAGGCAGAGAGAGCAAATACTATCCTGGTAGCAGAGTCAGGATTCCAACTCAGCCCATGTGGCTCCAGAGTCCAGCTTCCCATGGAAGAACTAGCTCTTTGTGCGGAAACTAAATGCTGAAGTGGTCTTAAGGGGCCCCAGGGGCATGTGTCCACTTAAGAAAATTTAACATAACAAGATTTTTTTAAAAATTGCTTTGGAGGAGGCTATGCATTATTGCTGCAAGGATTGTCCACATTACAAAGGATCTCCTTTAAAGAATGACGGCATGATGAGGATTAAAATGAGGTAATCTTATAAAATTTGGTTTACCTACAGCTATTTGGTTGGAAAGCACTACTGTAGACAATAAGGCTCCCTCCCACCCTCCCCAGCCCCCATATATCTGTGTATTTTATTTGGTCTGTTTCCGTGAAACTAGAGAACCATGTGGATTATGCCAAGAGATAGCCAACAGAACACACTTGGCTATTTTGACATCTGATGGAGAAAACAAAACAAAAAATTTAAAAATCTACCTTACGGTAGCAAGGGATGATACCTGGTCCCTCTCTGTGAACTTTATATGCTATGCCTTGCCCAAGCAGCTAAACACATGCGGTTCCTTCCGCTCAACAGACTTGGTGCCAAGATAATCTTTGTTCTGCTCCTAAGAGTGCCGCAGGCACGGCCTCCCCCCGTGTCCTTGCTCCCCACGTCAAAGGTTAAGAAAGCAGAGAATGCACAATGCCGCACACACAGCTCTGTTTCCATCTGGCCTGACCCCAGGTGGCACATGTGAGGACTGAGAATCATGCCTTGTGGTGACAAGGACCAAAACACTTTTGATTCATTGAGTCTAGGGCCTCATCTCACGCAGTTATATTTGGTTACAAATACCACCCAGAGCGGCTTACAGGTGCATTTGACAAACACAAGGTAAAAACTAAGGGTCAAGACATAGGTTTTAGTCAATCAAGACAACACACATTCTCTCCCCTTCTGTGCCAAGAAAGTCTCTAATACTAAAAATAGTCTAATTTATGTCTGAAGGAAGAGAGTGAATGAAAGGCAGAGAAAGACATCAGAGAAATACAGATCAGAGAAAAACACAGCCTGAATTACCAATTAGATTTAGATGTTTAAAACCTGGGCCTATAATATTATGAATCCATCAAAAAAAAGAAAGAAATCTTTCCATTTGCAACAACGTGGGTGGGACTAGAGGGTATTGTGCTAAGCAAAATAAGTCAATCAGAGAAAGACAATTATCATATGGTCTCAGTCCTATGTGGAATTTAAGAAATAAAACAGGGTCATAGGGGAAGAGAAGAAAAAATAAAAGATAAAACCAGAGAGGGAGAAAAACCACAAGAGACTCTTATTCATAGAAAACAAACTGAGGGTTGCTGGAGGGGAGGGGGCGGAGGGCTGGGGTAACAGGGTGATGGACATTAAGGAGGACATGTGATGTAATGAGCACTGGGTGTTTTATAAGACTGACGAATCACAGGCCTGTACCTCCGAAGCAATAATACGTTATGTGTTAACTGCATTTAAATAAAAAAATTTAAATTAAAAAAATCTGAGCCTATGCACCTCAATTGATAAATTACAAGATGATTTGTTAAAAAAAAAGACAGTAAGACAGTGGGGGTGGGTAATTACTGGTGAACAATTCACAACTTAGAATTTTACAATGGTCCAGGGGAAATAAGCATTTTAAGTCACAAATATTCCCACTGAGGCTGAAAAGGCTATTTCATGAACTTAGAAGAAAAACAGGCCCACGTAGGATGTGTACAGATTATAAAAGGGCGGCATATTTTCACAGGATTGACACTTACCGTATACAGACACATCTACATCGACGTGTATACACCGGAGTAGTGCACTGGGAATGCCTGGACACCTCAGCTCTACGGACACCTCTGGGCAATAGTCAAGCACAGATAACGCCACTGCCCACTAAGGAACACGGTGACCCAGTAAGACCGTTAGGAAAACTGTCTCTTAGATCCCGAGTCTCGCTGCATTAAGCATTAAAATAGGGGGCTAACGTAGTCATTCAAACATAAGTCAATTAGATCTAAAACTCAAGGCAGTTTTCTACAAACAAAAGCTAACAGTATAAAGTACCAATATTTGCATCATCCTACACCAGCATCTGGCATAAGAAAACTGACATTATGACCCCACCATCTGAGTGCAGGAAATTAAGACATCCATGCCACCTAAGGCACGGATGCTAGATCCTGGAAGTAAAATGCTAAGAAACAGACTGGGTTCCTTTCCCCCATTAGACCCACCATGAAGATTAAGTACAAGGTATTCTGGCAGTATAGACAGGGGAACATGACCAGCACTTGGGGGATAGCCTGAGGGATGAGTTGATGTCAAATAGGCAGCCAGTGGGAAAGGGGTGAGGGGGTGGTGGCCAATCCCAGGCACCAATAACCACAGGTTGAAGGGCAGGATGTGGGGCAGGGGTGCAGGTAAGGCAGCCGCTCCTGTAACTAGAAGAAACTGGTGGGGCTGGACATTCAGGAGCAGGGGAGGTGGCAACAGCATCATACGTAGATGTGGGGTGAGAAGTCAGCAGGAGCTAGAAGGCACAGCAAAGACATGGGAAGAGACAGTTATTGAGAGGTTGGAAGGCCACTGGAAGTGTTACATGGAAGCAATGACTTGATCAAGTCTGCATCTTAACTACTCCCATCTTCATAAACTTTTGGCTGAAGCAGAAAAAGCAGCACAGAATTTTGCAACAAGTCCATGGGGGATAAAACTAAATCTATATCCAGTGTCACTGCATCCAGAAATGTACAACTTCAGAAGTTTTCATGAACTTCAACTTTTCTTTGTTACAGAATATGTAAAATTATAGACAATTGTAAAATTATAAAATTATAATTAAATTAAAATGTAAAATTATAGACAATTAGAATCTGATCATACAAATAGATCACCTAAACAGAATAGAGAGCCCATAAAGAGACCCGCCTGAATACACTCAACAGATATTTGACAAAGGAGCAAAGGTAACACAGGAGCGAAGATAGTCTTTTCAACAAATGGTGCTAGACCAACTGGGCTTCCTCTTGAAAAAGACCAAATATAGACACAAACATTAAATCATTCACCAAAATGAAGTCAAAATGGATCATAGACCTAAACATAAAATGCAAAACTATAAAACTTCTAGAAGATAAGGAGAAAACCTAGATGACCATGGGTATGGTGACAACTTCTTAGATATAACACCAAAAGCATAATCCATGAGAAAAAGAATTGATAAGCTAGATTTCACTAAAATTAAAAACTGCTCTTTGAAAGACAATGGCAAGAAAATGAGAGGATAAGCCACAGACTGGAGGAAACATCTGTAAAAGACACAACTGTCATCTAAAATATACCCCCCCAAAATCCTTAAAACTCAACAATAACAAACAACCTGATTTTAAAAAATGGGTCAGGGCGCCTGGGGGGCTCAGTGGGTTAAGCCTCTACCTTCAGCTCAGGTCATGATCTCAGGATCCTAGGATCGAGGCCTGCAACAGGCTCTCTGCTCAGTGGGGAGACTGCTTCCCCCTCTCTCTCTGCCTGCCTCTCTGCCTACTTGTGACCTCTCTCTCTGTCAAATAAATAAATAAAATCTTAAAAAAAAAAGGGTCAGAGACCTTAATGGACACTTCACCAAAGAAGATATACAGATGACAAGCATATGAAAAAAATGCTCCACATTATATGGCATCAGGGAAATGAAAATTAAAACAATGAGATAGCACCACATACCTATTATAATGGCCAAATTCCAGAACATGATAACATCAAATGCTGGTGAGGATGTGGAGCAATAGGAAACCTCACTCATTGCTGTCAGGAATGCAAAATGGTAGTCACCTGGGAGGGCAGCGTGACAATTTCTTAAGAGACCAAACTCGCTCTTAACCACACAGTCCAGCAATCAGTGCTTCTTGGTGTTTATCCAAAGGAGTTGAAAACTTACGTCAGCACAAAAACTTGCATATGAACAGGTACAGCCACTTCGGTCATAACCACCAAAACTGGGCAGCAGCCAAGATGTTCTGCAGTGGGGTGAGTGGGTAAACTATGGTACATCCAGATGAGGAAATATTAGCCAACACTTGAAAAATGAGCTACCAAGCCATGAAAAGATATAGAGGAACTTTAAGTGCATATTACTATGCAAAAGAAACCAATCTGAAAAGGTTACATACTACATAATCCAATTCTATGACATTCTGGAAAATGCAAAATTTGGGGACAGTAAGAGATCAGTGGTTTCCAGGGATTAGAGGGGAGGGGATAGGATGAATAGGTGGAACACAGAGGATTTTTAAGGCAATGAAAATACTCTGTAAGGTAATATGATAATGGGTATGTATCACTGTACCTTTGCCTAAACCCATATAATGCACATGAGTGAACCCTAACGTAAAATAAGGAATTTGGTTAGTTATAATGTATAAATATAGGTTTATCAATTGTAACAAATATATCATTCTGATAAGGGTTTTCTGACGATAGGGGAGGCTGTGAAGGTGTGGGGGTACCAGGTATATGGGAAATCTCTGTACCTTCCTCTTAATTCTCCTACAAACCTAAAACTACTCTGAAAATAAATCTTTTTCTTTTTTTTTTTTAATCTGACAGTTTATTTCTCTTTTGGGGTAAGAAAAATGGGTATATTCCTACTCAGGTGACAA
The DNA here is from genome assembly GCA_004024625.1 of Mellivora capensis. Taxonomy (NCBI): domain Eukaryota; kingdom Metazoa; phylum Chordata; class Mammalia; order Carnivora; family Mustelidae; genus Mellivora; species Mellivora capensis. The sequence continues at coordinate 1,927 of PISX010030581.1, read as the reverse complement.
GAGCTGGTCTTTCTAGATGCCCTGAACCAACTGTACTGTCATTTGTCAGTAAGTGGAAAGGCTTATCCTTTTACTCCCACACAAATTAGATAAGTTACTGACTTCAAAACATACTTTTATTACACAGTACACATACTTTCAGAGCAAACCCCAACTAACTGGAAAATAAATACCAACAACTAAATCTAGCTCTGCCCCTAGAACAGGGTGGCAGTAGCTCTCTTTGTGAAGTTCATGTCTTTCCTTCCAGACACCGTGTGCTGTGTGTGCCTCTGCCCACCACCGGCCTGACACCAGCTGCCTCTAACAGGAAGTGATTCTGGTCTGTGTTCTCACAAAAGCTCTTACTTGTCATTAACTCAGTCACAAAGTGATTATCTGACTCTCCGTTCTAGAGAAAATAATGGTCTCTGCAGCTTAGTTCCACCATCCCACAGAGAGACAAGCCAGTCCAGTGGCGAGGGCCTTCCTTGGTTCTGCTCTGCTGCTGCTCAGAAGATGGTCCAGCCCAGGTGTTCAACCACCAGTGCCGCACCCAGGCCACCGGCCCAAATACATCTCCCACAGGTAAAATTCTCTCGGGATTCCTATGGCCATGAAATGTATTTTACTTCCCGAAGTACTTAGATGGGTAGCATTCCTGCCAAGATTTTAAAATGGAAAATCCCTGGGAGATGATTCAAAGTCTAGAAACGTTTCAAATTGCCAATTGCTTCCTATTTGAAATCACTGACATTTAGTTACTGGGAGTTTGCCAACGGAGGGAGGAAGACAGAAACAGCAAGAGGCATGGTGCTAAGGGTTTAGGGAGGGCACACTCTGCACCACTGAGGGCTGCTTCAGTCATGAGTGAATAATGCCAGTGGGAAGTGTAATGCCCTGGCTAGATCGAATGCTTCCTCCTCACATCCTGGGTTTGTGAACCAGGGCAAAACACTTAGCCTCCTGCGCTCCATTCAGTCTCCTCAGACATAAAGTGAGGAAAGTGATGGAAGTTTCCACATAACATAATTCACCCAGACCAAAGCACACACAATCAGGCACACTGTAGGGAACTGATAAATGTTGGCCATCATCACAATCTGTTAATGCTCTTGACTCCTCTGCCCTGATGAGTTAGAAAGAAGTAGGTGTTTATCTCCTGTGTATCTCCGGGTTGTGTTTTGGGGAAAGAGCCAAAAGGGAGAAAGCAGCATGGTGTGGAAACTTCATGGACAGAAATGTTGTCTTACAGGAGCCAGTGCAGGGAAAACTGAGAAATGAAAATTGGGTCATGGCTGAGGTCAGTCCTCGAAGCTCACATTCCAAGGGTGTGATAGCATGATTTATAAGACATATATATTTGGTCATTCAGATGAACCAAAATGCATTTCTTAGACATATTTGGTCTTTATCCACAATTCCTAAAAACTTTCAAAGCCATAAGGGTGAAACTGGACTCTCTTTATTAATGAAGGTGATTTTTAGACCCCCCCCATCAAGAGGTGGATAGTTGCCAGGAGGACCAACCATGTGATTAAAGGTTGAAACTTTCAGTCCCCCACTCCACACCCTGACCTTCAGGTAAGGAAGAGAGGCTGGAGGTTGAATCAGCCAATGGCCAACAACTTAGCTTATCATGACTACATAATGACCTCTCCATATAAAACCCAAGAGAATATCTTTTTGGTCCTTTTGGGAGAGCTTCCATGGTTGGGAAACCAGAACACTTCATGTGCCACTGAGCCAGGCCCCAGACTCCATGAGGACAGAAACTCCTCTGGTCAGGACCTCATTCTGTGTATCTCTTCATATGGCTATTGGTCCATACTCGGCCTTACCCTTTAATAAAGTGGTAAATGTAAGGTGATGTCTCCCTGAGTTCTGTGAGCCTCTCTAGTGAATTAACTGAACTTAAGGAGGAGATTGTTGGGACCTCCAGTCAGTC
>PISX010030580.1:0-18553 GCA_004024625.1 Mellivora capensis | reverse complement strand
TTGAGTGGTAAGGTGATCAAGCCTCTGGTTCAGCAAGAAATTTTTGGAAAGCACCTGTGGACCATTTACAAAGCTATTTTAAATACAGAGAAATCACTAAAAGAACATAAACCAAAATATTCACAAAAGTGGTATTTTTGAATGACAACAGGTAATTAATTACCTTTTTGTTTACTGATATTTTCTAAGTGTTTTACAATGAACATGAGTGGTATTTGTATTTTTAAAACAAGTTGTATACTTTCCTGATATAAATGTCCATCAATATAAGTATACTATTTATTATTATATAAATATAAGAGGTTGGAAGCAGACAAAAAAATCTAAAACCATGTAAGTATTTAACTTTCAGTATTGATTAAGCCAAATGCAGCCATTGGTCTTTGGTCAGGACTTTTACTGAAATTGATTTAAAGCCAAATATTTCTAGCAGCCAGCAAATGATGGCACTTTCCCGAATATCTTGCAGTCTGGTCCTAGAATAGCACTGTGACTCCTTGAGTTACAGGAAGAAAAACCAGTTGGATCACAAATCTGGGAAGTAAGGACATTTCTCATTCTCATCACTAAGCAGGAAGGCATAGATAAGCACAAGGGTACAATGACTTCCTGTGCTTTAGGGAATCAAGTCCTGACATGATATATTCCAGAGAGACTAGATATCCTTTCAAGAGCTCAGGTCCCATTTTTAATAAAAGGCTATCTAAATATGAAGACAAGGATCAGCATCACTTATCAGTCTTGGTCAATATTACCTGTGCTCCCTATAGGGAGAAAAGGAAAAAGTGAGGGGATTTCTGGGCAATAGTGTCCTGAAGAAGAGGTACAGGACACGGAGAATGTTGGTAACTTCAGATGTCCCTAGATATACCACTTTGGTGACATTAAGTTTTTTTCTCCCTTAATATATTAACCGGAAAAAAAAAAAATTTTTTTCGCTTCTTCTTAGACTAGTTCCCCTATTACCTAACACTAGAGTAGATTAAAATTCATATACTAAAAAAGAAGTTTGATTATATTTTAAAAATTTCTTATTTATTTAAGTAATCTCTTTCCCAATGTGGGGCTTGAACTCATGACCCTGATTTCAAGAGTTGCACACCCTTCTGACTGAGCCAGCCAGGTGCTCCGAAGTTTGATTACTTTTTAAAGTGATATTTCTTTTTAAAGTGTTAAAAAAAACAAAACACTCAAAGAGGAGGAATGATGGCAACATTATATAAACTTCAAGAAGGAAAAGTTTGTGTATATATATATACATATATATATGTATGCTTGCCAAATACATATATATATATATATATATATATATATATATATATATATATTCCTTTAACAAATGGAGTACTTGCCTTTGCGTGGAGTCTCCTGAAGAGAACAAAGCAGTCCATCTATATTATGTAACAAAATTTAAATTTTCTTCTCAAATCAAAGGTTAAACATAAATTGTTAGTGGAGTAGAGAGAAAGTTCAATGAAAGTAAGTGCCCTAAAGTTCAGGACTTAGAACTGGTTGGTCACACCACATAATCTACATATCTGCTTTGGACACCTGTGTCTGATCCCCCAGCCTGCTGCGAGCAGACAGAGCCTTGAAGTTGCTTAGGTCCAGACAATTGGTCTTTTTTCAGTACTTACTTGCTGAAAAAAATGAATGAATGACTCCAACTTTTCACTTGAAGACTGAGATCATATAAATACATATTTTCTTAGTAACAGATTTGTGGAGGTTGGAAAACACCCTCTACCATGCCACCTCCTCCTCTTCAACTACTAATAACCCCCTCAAGATACTTCTTGTTCCCCCTTTCCCTTGTTCTTTCATTTACTTTTTTTTAAAGATTTTATTTATTTATTTGACAGACAAGATCACAAGTAGGTAGAGAGGCAGGCAGAGAGAGAGAGGAGGAAGCAGGCTCCCTGCCGAGCAGAGAACCTGATGCGGGCCTAGATCCCAGAACCCTGGGATCATGACCTGAGCTGAAGGCAGAGGCTTTAACCCACTAGCCACCCAGACGCCCATAGTTCCCCCCTTTTTAAAAAGACTCTGCTCATTAAGTATTTCAAAGTGATATTTTCTGTAATTGTAAATTTGTATCTGATATAAAAAGTACTCCAAAGTACTCAATAGGTCAATGCTGCTAGATTTGGCAAGGTGCCCCGAGTGACATGTCTTTCAAAACAAAGCAAAGGTCTGTTTCCATGTAGAATATTAGTAACAGAAATAAAATCCTTTAAAATAACTCACTTCTTATTTTATAATAATATAACCACTATACATCAATATAATCAATATAATCAATAATCAATCCCAGGACCCCAGGATCATGACCTGAGATGAAGGCAGAGGTTTTAACCCACTGAGCCACCCACGTGCCCCTGTTCTTCATTTCTTAAACTCTTTCTTCAAAATTAACCTAATATCTGCTTAATTATCATAACATGACTAAAAGATATAGTCACTAAAGCTGAAAATTCTATTCACTAATACACTAACACCGATGATCCTTCCCCCTCCAAAAATAAATCCCTATCACAAGAGGGTAACATTGGCATAAATGAATATGAATAAGGTTGGTTAAATCGCGCTCTATAATGGTGCTGCTTGCCTGCTCCACTCATGCTAGCCTGCAGTATTAGTTGAGTAGACCATGTCTTGACTGCTAACTTTAGTAGAGCTAGAAGTGACTATAAGTAGTAGTTGACAGGCAGATGAGACAGGCAGGCATTAAAGTCAGAAAGACAGAATTGGTACAAATGTATGCTTGCCAAACAGGTAATCCCAAGTAACAGCACCAAAAAGACATGAAATGGCAGACACCAGTACCTACCAGATCATAGTGTCTCTCACATGCTAACCCAGGAATCTCAGTCTTTATTGGGGGCCATGGAATACTATTGTACTTACCAAGCAGAGGAGACAGAACGAAACTTGTGACTTACAAAGTTTCATGCAGCAGCATGGTGGAAAATGAGGTAAAAAAGTGAATTTGAGACTATAAAATGGATACACAAATAGGCAAGAGAGGGATTCTGAAGACCAGGACAGAAGCAGTGGCAGAGAATGGTTAAGAATATAAAATCATAAACTGTAATGACATCTGTGACTGCCATGGCACTCTCTCAGCGTAAATGTCCAACACTGCTTATAAAAATTCTTCTCACTCTCGAGCTTTGGTTCAAAATATTTCTTCTTCCATAAAGTCATCTCTTCAAGAACTGTTCCTTCATCTGTTCCCCCACAGTCTTTCATTTGTCCTCTCATAACATTTAGTTCTTACTGCCTTATATTATAATTAGCTGTTTACATGTGTACTACCTCCATTATACCACAAACTCCTTGAAAGAGGGGCCTTGGCCGATTCATCCAGTTATCCCCCTTCACCCAAGAACATCTAGCAGAGTACCTTGCATATAATAGTTTGGATGAATAAATACATACATTGAAATGCCTCAAAAAATACTTTGTTTGCTTTGCATTGCTAGAGAGATAACCAAATTCCAGAGCCAAAGGAGGCATAAAATAATGAGGAGCAATCAGGCTAATTTCAGAAGACCCAGAGTAGGCTACAGAGAGAAATGAAGTAACTGAAACACAAGATGTTTCTAGGTAAGCACTGATACTTGTTTCTTTATCAAAATATTTCTCTGTGCCTCTCCCTGCAAATCATGACAATAGTAACAGAGATCCAAGGGCATTTTATTTGTAAACTGCAAACAGATAAACACTGGCATTATACAAAGATCACTCCATGACTCACAGCCCAAAAATCTCACCTGCCTCCATTCCAACATTAGAAGGGAAAAAAGAAAACTCACTCTAATGGTTCCCTAGTTAAGAATAAACACAAGCCTTGGGGTCCAGAAGAATTTAGTTACTAAGGAGGAGGAAAAAGTGGCAAAGATAACAGCTTCTCTTTAATTACGACTCTACCACCAAGGAAAGGAATTATGTCTATTTTCCCCAATATTAACCAAAGAGAAGATTGGATACTGAGTTATTCATTAACAACTTATCAGGCATTTTGGATCTCATAATTGAGAAGGGATGAAACACAAAAGGAGAGCTGTCTAACACTACTGGCTTCCTAAGAATCCCTCAGTATTAATACCACTCCTCCTAAATCCCTTTGAGGATTGCTGCTTAGATGCTGAGAAAAAATAATTGAACAATTTCATGGTGACATTAAACAGCAGCTCATAATTGACCTCAATATGAATAGCAATAAAGACAGAGAGAATGACATATGCTCTATACCGTGAGTGTGGGCAGGATTCAAATCCTAATGCCTTTAACTACATCAAGGAAGGAACACGGGAGAAACCTGCTTAATAATCACCCAAAGGCTATTTGCTTTCTAGAGCAGAGCTCAAGGTTTTCATATCACCTCTGTTAACTGACGACACTAAAATGATAGGACCACTGTCTGCAGCAAAAGAACTGTCACATTTGCATTGATCCAGGAAAAGACCAATTTGGTAACGCCACTTGTTTCCTAAAAGGGCATTTCATTGGCCAAATCAAAGTGAAGTGTTGTGCAATTTTCTGTATAATCAGCATTAACAGCTAAAGAACAACCGGCCTTCAGAGTAGGAAGGCATGTTGCCAAGTATAACTCATAAGTATAAGCTGCTCCTCAACCCCTCCCTGACCATCCTCCTTTTGTATCTCAGGTTTGACTGTGTGAGCAGAGCTGCAGGCATTAACTCACTATTTTAGACAAATCTGACATCTGCATGAGTGAACAAAGAGAGGCTGTTTGGTTTTTAACACTGACTCCCGAGTATCCGTCCCCACAAAATAGATCATTCAGAGTCAATTTTAGAGTATCTGCGTATTCAAATGTGTATTAAAGGAAATTTGAGATGAAGAAGAAATAAAAAATATTACCAAGCGACTCATCCAGTAACTACAAACTTGATTCAAACTCACCATCTTCCCCTCAAGCCTGTTCTTGCTCTTGTATTCTCTAACACAGATGCTCCTTCATACACTTACTTGCCCATCCCAGAGCTGGTATTGGCCTTGGTTAGATTCCCACCTGGGCCTCCCACCCATCCCATCTGACCACCACAAATCTGTCCACATAAGCAATCAAGTTAATTAATAAATCTGACCCTTTAATGAATGAATCTGACCTTTTAATGAATGAAGCCCCTCATTCTGGTTGAAAAGACCCACCTTTTCTGGTTGTTACCAATGTCTTTATTCTTATCTCTGGGACACTCCCCCCCACCCCCACATTTAACATTTATTGTTACTGAACTACTTGTAGTTACACAAAATTACATTGCAATGCCTGCATTTCCATGTATTCTTCCCTCCACCATGAATGGCCATTCCAATTTGCCCACTTGGAAAGCTAATACTTTCCTGAATGTCACTGGCCCTGTAAGTAAGCTCCTTCTGTAAGACCACCACATAAAGAATATTATCAGGCCCTCTTCGTAGTGGTCCTGTCTTTTGTACATTTTTGCATCTTTGATTGCATTTAACCTACCATATTAAAATCATGTTTCCTGTTCTCTTCTTCCAGATGGTGAGATCTTCAAGCGCTTCTCCTAAAATAAGACACTAATAGGAACATGGGCTCTGGAGCTCCCTGATTTCAAATCCTGTGTGACCTTGGGCAAATTACCTAACCTCTCTATGACTTAGCATCTCAACCATAAAATGAGGATTATGACAATATTATACTTTAGAGAGCTATTGTAAAGATTAGAAAGCTTGATTTCTGTAAAGCATAGTAAATGTTTAATGAATGTTAATTTTCAGATTGAGAACTCAGTGGCATTCATATTTAATCTCCAATGGACATATGCTTGAGACCCAGACATAACAGTTGGACTGAGTTGTGCAAGCTGATTTAAGGAAAGAAATAATGGCAAAGTTTATTCTAATAGAAACACTCTGGCAGTGGTTGATGCAAGATTTTGTAGGCAGTTTTAGCAGGAAATGTTCTTCTAAGAGCCCGAAAACCTAAATGTCCTCATTAACTTTTTCCAGTGATACTCTGTATCTTTTCAAACTGTGAGTCTCGAACATACTCAACATTTTTAGGGTTTTATTTCTGTACCAGCACTGTCATTCTTGTCCTAAACAGAACTTCTCCCACATATTTCAGAATGAGCTAATGAGCTTTCTTACTTACTTACCAGGAAATAACTTCCCAATCTCAGCTTCACTGTTCATCCCTTGGAAAGAACACAATTTCACTAGTCCTTAACCTTACCTAATTTTTATATCATTACAACAAAGGAATAATACAAGACCCCTGAAAAAATATATAATGCATAAGTGAACACATACAGTGTTTGTCTTTTCTGTGCACACTTTAAGCATATCAAACTTCAAACTTATATACTAATTTCTTAAAATAGTTTTGAATGTTAATACAATATTAATGTATAAATTCATTCATCTGAATACTTTAAAAAAACAATGAGTCTGCTATTTATCTGTCCCCATAAGTTTTTGAGAATAGACAACACATTGTAAAATTGAACCATAAATGGGTACATGACCCATTAAAGTAATGATGAAGGATGGTCTTTGTTTAATGCCTTTTCATTAGGATATGAAGGTTTAAAATTCAAAAGAAAAACAGTCTCAAATAAAACACAGAAAACAAGAAAACTAAGCTCAGCTTAAATACACTCAGAATGCTATGGAATCTATAGGAGTGAGTCACACCTTCACAATTGTGGGAAGGTACATCATTAGAAATTGAATTTCATCAAACACCTTCCAAACAAATTCCTAGCAGATTCAGTCAATATCACATAACAAAATACCAGTTTGCATTTATAGTGCTTAATGAATCTCCACAATACAGACTTAAGTATGAAATCTATATGGGACATATATCTACATATATCTACACGTATATCTGCATGTATATCTACATACATATATGTATACACACATACATACACACACACACACACATATATACACACACACACACACACACACACACACACATATAAGATTTTGGACAACTTCACCAAATTATTTCCAAGTGGTTGTCATTTTTCAGCTTTTCAACTTTAACATCCATTTTTTTTCTTAGGTCAGAGTAAATTATTATTTGTAAATCCAATCACATTTTAAATTTTCTAAAATTTGGTTCATACCTTCTTTAAATCTATATGTGTTGTCTTTATTTCATATTTTCTTATATTGGGGTTGTATAAAATGAAATAAGCCTAAATTCTTAGAATCAAATGCTTATTTACTTATTTATTGCACTGGTTTATAGCACAGAAAACTAACTATAACTTTTAAATCTACAGACAAAAGTGTGTTTCCAAAGAAGACTGTGATGATGCTGTGATTAAAAAAAAAAAAAATTGAGGCCAAATAATTCACCAAAGTGACCCGCAGTTTTTACTTACTGGTATGAAAGTTATAACTTCCTATTTGTCAAACTAGGTAGCTTTTAGTCAGGTTCAAGAACTCTTGAGTCTCACCTAGGCTGGCTCATCTTTTGGCTTCTCTGCCTCCTGCCTTGCTAATTAATGAAAATTCATACTCAGCCTGCAGCAAATGCAGGGAGTTTATTCCCAATGAAAACCTAATGAAGAAGCTATCCCTCCACAAGGCAATAATTTGTTTAAATTTGAGAGTGCCAATTGGAAGCAGCATTGATTCTTTGGGGACACCAGAGCTCTATTAAGTACACTCTTCCTTCAGTGAACCCCAGTAAAGTTAAGTCAACTTCCAAAGAAATATAACTTGCTACCAACTCTCCCTTGAGAAGACTCCACGGAGGCCAACAAACTTCATTTCTCTTCCCCTCGGGCCTCACTATCATTTTGTGGCAATCAGCTGCTGAGGTGAGAACCTCCTTACTTGATTTATTTATTTCTTTTCACAGCCTTGTCCCTCATATAAGCAAAGAGGAACATATTTTTAAGCTTGAATGGCTGCTTTATAGGCACTATGCATCATGCTGCTGAGGAACACTGTAGTTAAGAAAATACGCTTTCTCTGTTTCCAGACTTCTAAACAGTGTAAAGTTAACTCCCTTCTCCAGCTGTTCAAGGCAGTTACATTCTCCAGCTGTTTACCATTTTCAACAATGACATACTTCTGCATGTCTGAAATTTATGAAACTTTAAAACAGCCCTTTCATGATCCTATCTAGAACAAACATCAAAACATTTCCTCTTCCTGCAAATACTACAAAGTGAGAGACTTACTGCAAAACTACGGTAGCTTGAATGACCTCATTTTCTCTATATCCTCCCATGCTTACATTTACTATTAAGCCAAAGTGGGGTGGAGAGGGGTGCTCCAGAAAAAAAATGCCTCTAAAGGCAGATGATCCTTAGGGATCTTGAAGAAGTCTCACTTTCAGGGCGCCTGGGTAGCTCAGTTGGTTGGGTGACTGCCTGCACCTCAGGTGATGGTCCTGGAGTCCTAGGAGCAAGTCCCGCATCTGGATCGCTGCTCAGCGGGGAGTCTGCTTCTCCCTCTGACCTCTGCTCTCTCATTCTCTCTCAAATAAATAAATAAAATCTTTTTTTAAAAAAAAGTCTCGCTTCCAGAGAAAACCACTTTAAAACAAATTCCCTAAATCAAAGGTCTTCAAACTCTGTTGCTATCATACCCCCTCCAGAAGAATTTCAAAACACTATATCCTCTCACACATTTTTAAGTTGACATCTTAAAATTTAATTATAAGCTGAAATGTTTGTAAAAGATATGTGCTCTGATAGGTGATAGTGTATATCTGCTTTAAATACTTTGGTATTTATTTGGTATCTAAAAACTTTGGTATGGTATACTTTAGGTCTTCCAGTTTATAAAAAATATCTGCCATCCCCAGTACCTTAAATAACAAAGCCATCTTTCATTGTTAAAATAATTGGCCATTTTCTAGATGTTAATACATCCCTGTGACAACTTTGTTATATACGATTTTATAAATTTTAAGGTAACAGGGAGGGAGATTAAAAGAGACAGCAAGACAGCAAGACACTGTCTATCCAGGTACTATTTAATAACTATAGATCTTTTCAAGCATTTTCCATTAACTTACTCATTTAGGTTTTAAAAGAGCTAACATTTACCTTTAAATGACCCCACAATTTGAAAATAAAAAACTAAAGAATCCCCCAAGATTTAGAGAACTAGAGGGCAATTAGTTCCACAAAGGAAAAGAAATCAACTTTTTGTGTTTTATGAGATTTGCATGTGAAAACAATAACATGACGCTAATTCTACAAATGTGACGTAAGAGTTGCACCTAGAATTTTTATCATATTTCTAATCAGTCTTCAGGGCCACATTTTGGGCGATAAAACTATACAGGCAGTAGAAATCTGATTGCTGTGTATTCCCCCAAATCCTACAGTTCCAAGTCACTTTCAGAGAGACTGAAGGAAAGATGCACCTTCAGACTTCTGAATGCCCCATGCAAGCTCATCATTGTTGTGGAGGAAAATACCACAAATAGAAAAGTCTCTTCCTCTGAACAACATGCAATCTGGATGGGGACTATGATTTATATACCAGAAACAATTAGGAAATAATTCCATGAACCCAAAAGAAATGTTAATGTTATGAACCATTTGAGTTAAAGACATGGCCCATGGAATCTACCAGTCAGGGTTTCAATTCTGGCTATAAATTACTTTTCACTGACCTCAGCTTCCTTATCAATTAAACAGAGACAGTAAGGAGGGCAGGGATAGGCAAGCTACAGCCAATGGGCCAAATCCTGCCCAACACTTGTTTTTGTATGACCTGTGAGCTTAGAATGGTTTTCACATTTTTATAAAAGATTAAATCCGTTTTTTAAAGAACATATCCTGATATTAGAAATTATATAAAATTAAAATTTCAGTGTCCAGAAATAGTTTTATCAAAACAAAGCTACATCCATTTATTCACATACTGTGTATAGCTGGTTTTGTGTTAAAACAGCAAAGGTGAGTATGATTTCACTTGTATGTGTTACTTAAGAAACGAAATAAATGAATACAGGGGAAAGAGAAGGAAAAATAAATTAAGATAAAAACAGAGAGGGGTGCAAAATCATAAGAGACTTTTGACTTAGGGAACAAACTGGGGGTTGCTGGACTGGAGGTAGGTGGGGGGATGGTGTAATTGGGTGATGGGCATTAAGGAGGGGATGTGATACAATGAGCACTGGGTATTACAGGCAACTGATGGATCAATAAATTCTACCCCTGAAGCTAATAATACACTATATGTTAACTAACTTGAATTTAAATAAGATCTTAAAAAAAATAGCAAAGGTGAAGAGTGGCAACAGAGGCCATGTGGCCTGCAAAGCCTAAATTATTACTATCTGGCCCTTTACAAAAAAAAAAATTACAGAGAAGAACCCTATTGCAGAGAATTAGAAGAAATAATATAAGTAAAATGGTTAACACAGACCCTGGCATATAAGCATTCAAAAAATACTAAGTATGATGATTATTTTGTAAGATTTATAATTTGAACCAACAATTTCAAAGGTAAACAAGGCTACAAAAGGCATGACATCCCCATTAAGTAATCAGCCATTAAGGCTTCTAAAAAAATTTTTAAATAAGGCATGGTCTATCCTCTAACCATGTAATTCTTATAGAGCCTGACATACATGCAGGATGGAAAACTGACCACCAGAGAGTAACTGTTGCTGTAATATCTATTCCATGACATTTGAGTGGACCACGATTCAATTTTTCAACCTCTTTCCAACCTCAGGACTCTCACCCATGATGTCCCATCTGCTAATGACATCCTTCCCTCTGCCGGAGCTCCTCTCTCCTTCCCCACCCATCAAGTCTTCCCTTAGATATCATTTCCTCAACTACCCATCCTAGCATCTCCTGCTTCCTCACAGCACATTTATAATTATGGACTTAGGTGGCAACTTGTTTATGATCATCTATCTTCCCATTAGATTCTAAGCTCCAAGAGCAGAGTGATACAATCTATCTCTTTCACCACTATATGCCCAGCTCCTAGAAGACTGAAAGCTGGCAAGTATTACATGAATCAATGCTTGTAACTCTGGATTTGCTCTTAAGGCCAATCTGTCCTCAAACTTTAATGAAGTGCAATAAAGAGACTGTCAAAAAAGAAAATAGCCTTTTTACCCTTCCTTCCAACCCAGAATTCAAAAAATAACAGTGTTCATTAAGTTGTTAGTGAATTTTCAAAATCACTAACAATGATTCTGAGTGCCTACTATATTCAAGACACTATTCTAGGCACCAAGGGAAAATTAACTTGCATAAGCTAAAGTGCTGGCTCTCCGGCAAATAGTAAGTAGGTGCAAAATTCCAATATAAGGCAAACTTTGAAAATAATAATGGAAACAATGTGTTATAGGATTAAGAGGCAGAAGAATGTTAATTTTGGCTGGAGAGATATGGAAAGTCTTCTTGGAGGATATGAGAAGAATCTGGATTTGAAGTATGGTAGAACTTCAAAAGGCAACTAGAGCAGAGCATTTCCAGCCCAGCTTGAGAAAAGACACATTCAGGAAAGTGCAGAATGTGTTCAGTACCATCTTAGACAACTAAGGAAAAGGGGTGATTAAAAATACAGTTTTCTAGAATCAAACAGTCTGAGTACAAATCCTAAATCCACCACTCCCTACCTCTGTGTCACTGAGGAAATTATTCTCTCTCTAAACCTTGGTTTTCTCATCAGCAAAACAGGAATAATAATGTTATCTATCTCAAATCATTCTTGTGAAGGTCAAATAAGATAAAACACATGAAAATAAAACACAATGTTTAGCTCATGGTAACAGCTCAATAAAGGTTAGCTTTCACTATTCTTACTTTTTTTTCCTTAGTACCCATAGGTGTAAAAAAATAGTATGCTGCTTTCTTCTTTTTGCTTTCCTCATGTTATTCTGAACTAAGCTATTCCCTGGTAGCAAATTAAACATTTCTGAAACTGTATGAGCACTTTAAAGCTCTTGGGGTGCCATTGTGTACACAGAAGCAATACCTAATTGAATAGTAGCCTAATAGCCTCAGAGAGCTGCTGCAATTTAAAAAAAAAAAAAATGTTGAGTTAAAAATAGGAACCGCTCAGAAAGTAGGAGAATGAGCTTCTGTGAAATTGTCGAGACATTCTTCCTTAACACTCTTTTAAAAAAGAGCAAAGTCTACCAAAAAATAAATAAATATACAAATCCAAATTGCTCACCAATTCAGCAAAATTGGAGTCAATTACTGTGAAAAGAGGTTTATATCCCTAGGAAAAACCATTGATAAGGGCAAGGAAGACCTCAGTTAAAATAAATACACCAAATCAAAGAATTAATGGTTCCAAATGGTAAAATATGGATTCCATTTTTAAACATCTTCTTGTTATCATGAACAGATTAGTTGTTTTTGTTTTTGTTTTTTTTCTACAGGACATAGGTGAAGGGTCTGATTTTACCACAAAATCCTGGAATAGTAAGATTTCCTTTGAAAAGTAAGGCAACATCTGAAAGTAGCTTGGTTAATCAACTGCTTTGTATGGCTTAGGTACAGCCTTAACTGGAAGCAGAGTGACTTGCTCTAGGGTTTGGCTAAACATGATTTATACAAGTCTTTGCCTGGTAGCCTGCAGAGATGCATAGACTTTTCTAGAAGGAAGAAGTGGAGGATTCTGGATGCAGTTACGTATCTAAATCCATCGCAGCATTCACAGCATTTATCTCTCTACTGACACTGGATACCACATCTCAGTTACCCCAGAATGTGACTGTAGTGTTAGAATCCAAGCAGATTCACCAACACGGTCAATCTCCAATAACTTTGAAAGGAAAAATGAAGCCATGATGTTGCATCAAGCCTCAGATTCACTACCCCTCAGGCTCATTGCCAAGAGCCTTTCAGTGCTATCCAATAGAACTTTCCACCATGACGGAAATATTCTGTGCCTGCACTGACCAATAAGATAGTCTCTAGCCCCATGTGGCTATTCTGTGTGTGAAATGTGACTAGTGAAACAGGAACCGAATTTTTATTTTAGTTAATTTTAATACTACTTTCTCCCTCTGCTTAGTCACACTTTAGGAACCAATATTGTACCCACACAAAAAATTACAATTTCTGGAAGCTCTGTTAGTAAACCTTATACCCTTATGGCTTAATATAATAGAAGTAGTCAGGCCTGACAAACAAAGATAGCTCAGCTCTACCTCTAATTCTCTGATTCCCAGATACTATTTTAGGCATCTTATACTTTAAGATTAGTCTCCCTTTTTTTTTATTATTCATCTCTAGTCTGCTTTCCACAGCCCAGAGCAGAGGAAAAGCATTTTCAAAGTTAAATTTTCTTTTTCTAAAGGTCAGTTATCCAGGTGTGAAAGTGTGCAAACTTCATTCCACCAGAAACTTGTTTTTAATCTTTTTTTTCTGCACTGATAACAACACACTGTTTTATTCTTAAATTATAAACTTGGACAGCTGAGATAGTTTCCCATGAATTTCTAAATAATGCTAATATGTAAAGGGATAAAAAGAAAGATGATAGCATACATGTAAATAAACTGTACATTTATCAAATGTTATTTCTATAACTGTAAACAATGAAGTGCTTGAGTGCTCTGAACTTTTATAATTTACAATAGCATTTTAACCGCACCTCCCCTCTTTCTCTATACTTTAAGCCATGTGTAGTTTTATAAATATATTTGACACCAATTAGGAGACAGTAATTGCTGAGTTCGTTCACTGGAACATGCCAGATATACAGGAATGGACTCCCCACTGCCATGCTTGTGCCGGGTGACTGCATTCTATACTGACTGGGCACTTGACCCAAGCCAAGCCAATCAGACTTGCCTCAAAATCTTTCCACTTAGAGCTAAGGGATGAGAGAGTCCTTCTCTGGAGGGATGTGGGATACCAGGCCTGGTTGCCTTGAGCAACTATGTTCCCAGCCACGTGGATGCATGGTCTACTATGCAAGGGAAGCCAATATGCAGGGATCCCCCTGTCCCAGGGCCCAACTTTCCCAGTCCTTCCTGTTTTTCATTAGATGTCCAAATGCCATTCCAGTAAATTCCCTTTTCTGAATTAGTTCAACTTATGTCTTTGCTATCTGAATCTAAGAGTGTTAATCAATATGATATTTATAAGACTTTAAAAATCCACTCCTGAATAAATGCAACACTGTGGATAAGAATTGAAACTATACCCACAAACCCAGAAAATTAAAAATGAAGGATCTCACAACTGAGCTCAAATAAATGTCACATATATTTTGAAGTTTATAAGAAACATGCTCCTTAAAATATTATTAGGCAATGAAATGCCATGTTTAATTCTCTGACATGTGAATGTTTAATTGTATTTTAAAATTATTTATCTCTAAAAATAATAAAATAATCTTTAAAACTTGTGTGATCCTATTATTTATAAAATTATATATTATCTTCTATCAATTATAGCCACCCATCTTCATATATTCATACAGAATTGCCTGAATAATTACCTAATGTCAACAGTGACCTTTTCCCAAGGACTATATTATTATGTGGTGTTTAATTTTTTCCTTCATATTCTTAGGAATTAAAATTCTCAACTCAAATCAACTGAAATACTTAGCTGTAGACATCTCAAACATGGCTTCTGTGTGAATACGTAAAAGCAAGGAAGAAAAACCAACCCAAAGAAAGACCTTGGTGCTGCTTTAAGAGGGGGGAAAAAAATTGAAAATCACTACTTTAATTCTAAAGACAGATCTCTGACTTACTTTACAGTATGTAAAGTTTTTGCTCAATGTGTATATATACATATATATATATATATATTCATTATTCTCTTAATATGTTATTCTTACACCTAGAATTTCGGGTCATGCTCTTCCTTGATCCACTTTCCACCTTTGTAACTTGTATCTACCTTTCAGAAATAAACAAAACTTCCATCTTCCTTGGAATCTTCTCTGACCGGCTCAGTACTCAAGGACTTCATTTCCCTCCACAGAACCCATCATCCTTATTCCTACAATACAATTGGGCATTGAGCATATGACATGGAATTCTATTAATTTTCTATGAATCAATCCTGAATTCCAAACTGTATTCCAAGTGAAGATAGTTCTACACTTTGAGGTGCTCACAGATACAGAGAACAGATTGGTGGTTGCCAGATGTGAGGCGGTGAGGGGGTGGAAGGGGTGGGGAGGGAGGAGAAATGGATGGAGGAGGTTGAAAGGTAAAAAGAAAAAAAAAGTCAATGCCAAAAATCAGTTCTTAAACCCATTCGTACCACAGCCTCCCTCCACAGTTTATCTTTCTTTCTCTCACCCTCCAGGGTTCTAGTACAGTTTTCCAGTGTTTTTAAATCAGCATTTTCAGTGTTTCAGGTTCCTCAGTGTGTTGGGATTGAAATTTTCATTTGATTTTAGCCAACCAGTTCCATTCTTATTCAATCAACTAAGACAGGATGTGTCCATTCTGAATTTCTATGTCACTCTTTCTTCATCTCTATAGCCAACTGCATTCCAAATCCCACCATGATAACTGGTAACGGGATAATGTCTATTCTACACTGAGCTTCCTGACTTATTATATCAAATATCTCCTGGAAAAATATTTGAAGAAGAATCAGCTTTATGACTCTAGCCAAATATCTACCTAGTCAGGTCAAGAAGTCATCTTTTCTAAAGCTCAGTAAAAGCCTCCTGATAAAAACATGGCACTGTCACAAATTGCAAATTGGCATGAAAAAGAATCTGAAAAGATTGCCAAGGCTGGCAGTCTGCCTTCCCTGCCCAATCACTTAAGAGTAACACCAACTAATTGCAAATGCTCCAACATATGTGATGCACACTCATCCTTTTATTTTTAAAATACAAAAGAAGCTTCTTGAAATAAAACAGTTCAGCCAAAGTATATCCCATTGCCAGATTGAAAGTAAAAATGAAAACAGATTCACAAAACTGATTTAATATTTAAGGCTTCTTACATATGACCACTTAGATGTAAGAGTGGCAAGACTGGATCATATCTTCCCACTCTTAAGACTCCCTCTGAAACCTGACTGTACCATCAATAACCCTTGTTATGAATTACTCATGGAAAGCATCTCAAGTTTTACTGAAAGAGTTCAGTTACTCTATAAGCAATTCTATACTATATGAAAGTCCCAGTTCAAGATGCCTAATGAAGGATTGCTTGCAGCAGAAAACACAAAACCAAGTGGATTCTGCACCACGTGGCAGAGCAAGCATGCCTCATTTGGACACCATCAATAGGGACGGGTCCTTATCAGCACTGTGGATTTCTTATAGAAAGGCACCAATAAATTTAAGAGGCACACATCTCCTTATAAAAACACATAAGAAAGAGGCTTGTGGAAGTATAAGTAGTCCAGAAGAAGTATCTCATGTTATCACTTGTTGCAGAAATAGAATGATTTTCAGAGATTCCCACAAATTACTGGTATTTCTCAACAAAAAAAGGATCTATAAAACATTGTGTAGACTTGTTCTTCAGACTTTGAATACTACTAACATTTCTGACATAGAAAAGCAATAAAAATGCAAAATGAGGGGCGCCTGGGTGGCTCAGTGGGTTAAAGCCTCTGCTTTCGGCTCAGGTCATGATCCCAGGGTCCTGGAATCGAGCCCCATATCGGGCTCTCTGCTCCGCGGAGAGCCTGCTTCCTCCTCTCTCTCCCTGCCTGCCTCTCTTGCCTACTTGTAATCTCTGTCTGTCAAATAAATAAATAAAATCTTTAAAAAAATGCAAAATGATAACATTTCTTATGCTGCAGAATAGCCTGAGGTCATGTTTTTAAACATAAAAAGAGACATTAGATTTTACTGGCAAATGTCTGTGAACCAGTGTCACTGCACTTGTTACTCTGGGTCCCTCTAGGACTTGCTCTCCTTTTCCCTAGTTCAATGCCTATTCCCTCTTCCAGAAAAAGGAAGTCCAACATCCTTCTCCAAGGTAATGCAAACCCCAATTCCATCACTAAGTGCTGTGCTATGCACAACTGAAACCTTTTGTGGCCCAGTCTCTCCATCTGTAAAATAGGGATAATAATAACAATAGTGATTGCAAACACGTTTTGAATGCTTGCAATCTACTGGGCACTGGCCAAAGCAAGATCACTTGGCTAATAAATAGCAGGGCCAAGATTCAAACTCAGACACGGATTCTAGAGCCTAGAAACTACTGCACAGTGCCTGGCAATTTAGCAGGTGCTCTCTGTACCCACTCTGTAAAGTTATAATGAATCTGGGTAATGGCAGGCTATACAGAAGTCAATGCAAGAGTCCTTATTACAGCCTTGGGTTAAGATGGCATCCTGAACAGATTCTTAAGCGTGCCTTTCACACTCCTCATGGATTGGCCCTGCTAATCTCTCCATTGCCATTTCTCACCAGCTCCATCCCAACCCTAGTGACACCCTCTCCTGACACCATGACCACCAAACTCACCTCACTCATGTGAACTTCTCCCAAAGTCTTAAATGTATTAAATGTATTAAATCCCATCGTCTCTGTTCTGAATCTTTCGACTTGCTGCTCTCTCTGCTTAGAACACTCTTTCTAGTTCGATTTTGCCTGACTCATTATTTAGTTTAAAATTCATTTCTATGTGGAGTCTTTTTGACCCCCTCTCAACCTCTCTCCCAAATTGTCTTCTAGCCCCAACAATTTCCCATTGTGGCTCTTAACACACTGGACTGTAGTGGTACAATTCCCATCTGTGCTTCCCTCTAAACGCTAAGCTCCATGAGGATTCAGACATGTTGTGCTTATCATTGATCCCCCAATGCTTGAAATACGTGCCTTTAGTAAATATCTATTTATTAGATAGGAAGAAAGGATATGAGACAAGAAAAATGTAAAATATTTTTTCTCTTCTTCCATTCTAACTCCCTTGTGGAGAGAATTTCAATAAACCTGGAACATTCTAGAATTTTAGACCAGCAATTTGTATGATTGCAGAAGTAGAAGGTGAATGTAATGGACTCCCATTTTGTTCTTGAGCACAACTCCTTTTCTTGCTCAGGGGTCTGGCATTTCTTTGGGGTGAAGATATATTCAGAAACCCTAGAGGACTGGATGGACTGATGGTTAGGTTACACAAACAAACTAAAAACAACCTCCAAGTATAAAGAAAAATGTTAAGAAAATAAGAATTATTCCCTCTGCCAAGCACTATAATATAAAATACTTCACTGATAGGAGGGCTGAAGCATGAAGGAATGAGGTTCCCTAAATGGTCTGGAAGGAATCTAATTAACTTCTTGAGAAGCCAACACAGGGCCCATGATCATGCATAGCTACTTTTCTCCCTCCCCACAGGAACGGAAAAAAGTGACCAGCACAAGTCAGCCTGCTTGAATGGAGCAGATTCAGCTTGGATGTCAGGGAACTTCACTCAAATGCCAATCACCAGAATTCTGAGTCATCCAGAGGTTTGGCTGGATCACTGCCAGTCAGTTCTATGACTGATATCTTTTTCTTCAGACATTGCAACATTCAAAAATAAAAGGAAAATATGTTCAGCTGCTGCCTCTTCAGCAGCTTTGCAATTTTCCAAGGATCAGCCCCTCTC
>PISX010030579.1:0-18538 GCA_004024625.1 Mellivora capensis | reverse complement strand
ACTAAGGCTTATTCAGAGGAAAAAATAAATCAACAAAACCTGTCCCTGAGAAAGACTTAATGGCAGATATACTAGATGATGACTTTAAATAACTGCCTTAAAGGTTCTCAGAGAACTAAGGGAAGATGTGGAGAAGGCAAGGAAAAAGTGAATGCCAAATAGAAATGTCAATAAAGGCATAGAAAATCTAAAAAGAAACCAGAAATAAAATCTAGAACTGAAAAGTGCAATAAATGAAATGAAAATTTCACAAGAGGGATTCATGGCAGATTTGAGAAAGTGGAAGAAATAATCCATGAAACTGAAGATAAGACAATGGAAATTATCAAGTGTAAAGAACAGGAAGTTAAAAGACTGAAGAAAAGAACATGGCCTAAGTGACAAACATAAGCATTGTGGATGCTCACAAGGAAAAGAGAGAAAGAAAGGGATGGAGAGAACATTTTAAGTAATAATGACTGAAGACCACACAAATGGTTGAAAGATAAGAGTATAAGCATCAAGGAAACTCAACAAACTCCAAGGAAAATGAACCCAGACACTCACATCAGGACACATTATAATCAAACTTTAGAATGATAAATAGAGAATATTAAAAGCAGCAAGAAAAAAGTGACTCGTCACATACAAGTGCTTGTCAGTGAGATTATCAATAGATTTCTAATCAGAAATTTTGGAGGTCCAAAAAAAAAAAAAATTGGAATCCAGAAGGCAGTGGCCCAGTATATTCAAAATGCTAAAAGAAGGGGTGCCTGGGTGGCTAAGTGGGTTAATTGTCCAATTCTTAGCTTCAGCTAGGGTCATGATCTTAGGCCTGTGAAATTGAGACCTGTGTCAGGCTCCATGCACAGTGAGGAGTCTGTTTGAGAGTCTCTACCACTTCCTCTCCCTCTGCCCCTCCCCTCATTCACAGTCTCCCTCTCCCTCTCTCAAAACAATGTCGTTTTTTAAAAATACTAAAAGAAATGGGGCACCTGGGTGGCTCAGTTGGTTAAGCGACTGCCTTCGGCTCAGGTCATGATCCTGGAGTCCCGGGATCGAGCCCCACATCGGGTTCCCTGCTCAGCGGGGAGTCTGCTTCTCCTGCTGACCTCTCTCCTCTCATGCTCTCTCTCTCTTAAATAAATAAAATCTTTTAAAAAAATACTAAAAGAAAAGAAAATCAACAGCAAAAAAATCTTATATTCAGCAAAACTGCCCATCAAAAGTCAAGGAGAATTAAGACAGTCCAAGATAAACAAACTAAGGGAATTGGTTTCCACTAGACCTGCCCTGGAAGAAATACTCAACGAAGTTCTCCAGGGAAAAATGAAAGGACACAAGACAGTAACCAAAGGTATATGAAGAAATAAAGGCTTTAAAAAGGTAAGTGAATGGGCAATTATAAAAGTTACTGTTACTGTAACAATGACTTATAACTACCTTTTTATTTTCTACATGATTTGAGACTAGTACATTAAAAAAATAGTTTAAAAACTACTACCATTATTTGGACTTTGTATGTAACTTAATTGATATCTTACTAGGCGCATATATCTTTATAATTGTTATATCTTCTTGATGTATTGAACCTTTTATTAATATATACTGCTTTTCCTTGTCTCTTGTAATCTTTTTTGATTTAAAATCTACTGTGTTTGATATTTGGGTATCTGCTTCTGTTTTCTTTTGGTTATTACATAACCAAAAATAATAACCAAAATTTTGGTTATTAATTTTCTACATAATTTAAGATACTAATACATTTAAATTAATGACAGATTGTGTTTGGGGGCCCACAATGTATAAAAATGTTATTTTGTGACATCAACTAACAAAAAAGGTTGGGATTGAAGGTATACAGGACCAGCATGTTTAAATGTTATTAAGCTGGTATAAATTAAAACCTGAGTGTCACAGATTTAGGAGGTTAAGTGAGATACCCATTGTAACCACACATATGAAATAGGTGTAGAATATAAACAAAAAAGAATGAGAAAATAATTTAATGTTTTTCAAGGAATCAACTAAACACAAAAGAAACAGTGATACAGAAAGTGAGGGACAAAGAAGATATAAAGC
Source organism: Mellivora capensis (assembly GCA_004024625.1). Classification (NCBI taxonomy): domain Eukaryota; kingdom Metazoa; phylum Chordata; class Mammalia; order Carnivora; family Mustelidae; genus Mellivora; species Mellivora capensis. The sequence goes on along the minus strand of PISX010030579.1, from coordinate 16,477 downwards.
ATATAGCAAACAATAGTGAAAGGACAGAATTAAGTCTCTCCTTGTCAGTAATTACATTAAGTGTACACGAATTAAATCCTCCAGTCAAAAGACAGAATGACAGAATGGATAAAAACAGGTGATCCAATTGTAATATCTTCATATTGTGACAGATGGTGGCTAGACTTGTGGTGAGAATAGCATAACATATACAGTTGTCGAACCACTATGTTGCACACCTGAAACTAATGTAATGCTGTGTGCCACTATAGTTCAATAACACTTTAAAAACTAAAAATGATCTGTGACTAACATGGGGGCAAGAAGGTGTGGGGTGTATCGAAACTTCCTGTACTACCTTCACAACTTTTCTGTAAACCTAAAATTATTCCAAAATGAAACGCATTGAAAAAATAAAAATGCCACAAACACACAAAGAAAAGCATAACCCAAACATATTCTGTCTACAAGAGATTCACTTTAGATGATACAGATAGACTGAAAGGGAAATTATGAAAAAAGATATTCCATGCATGTAATAATCAAAAGAAAACAGAAGCAGATAACCAAATATCAAACACAATAGATTTTAAATCAAAAAAGATTACAAGAGACAAGGAAAAACAGTATATTAATAAAAGGTTCAATACATCAAGAAGATATAACAATTATAAACATATATGCACCTAATAATATATCACCAAATGCATAAATCAAAAACTGACAGAACTGAAGGAGCAACAGTTCTATAGTAATCATTGGAGATTTCATGCTCCACTCTAAATAATGGATAAAATAACCAGAAAGAAGATCAGCAAAGAAAAAGAAGACTTAGGCAGATTGATCCAGTAGCTGTATCAGACATACAGAACACTCTACCCAATAAGAATGGCAAACACATTCTTCTCAAGGGCACATGGGACATTTTCCAGCAGAGACCATATGTTAAGCCACCAGTATATCTCAATACATTTTAAAAGATAGATATCATACAACATACTTTTTCTGATTGCAACAGGTTGAAGTTAGAAATCAACAGAAGGAAAACCAGAAAATTCATAAATTATGGAAATTAAACACCTTTTATTTAAGCAATGTATCAAAAAGAAATCACAAGGAAATCATAAAATACTTAGAGACAAATGAAAATGAAACACAACATACCAAAACTTAGGGAATACAACAAAAAGCGGTACTTGGAAATTTAAAGCTGTAAATGCCTATATTAAAAAAGAAAGTTCTCAAAAAAAATTCTCAAATCAATAACCTATTCTGCCACCTTAAGACACTGGAGAAAGTGTACTAAACCTAAAATAAACAGATGCTAGAGTTAATTAAGATAAGGAGAAAATTAATAGAACTATTAATAAAATTAATAATATTTTAAATATATTTAATCATATTTAAATTACATTTAAATATATAATTATAAAAATTATAAAATTATGTATTATATATGCTTAATATATTATAAAATTATTAAAATCATAAAAGTGTAATTATGTTTAATTATATTTAAATATTTTATCCATTCATCCATTGAAGGGCATCTTGGTTCTTTCCACAACTTGACAACCATGGTCATTGCTGCTATAAACATTGGGGTACAGATGGACCTTCTTTTAAATATAAAATAATTAAATAATAATATTCAATAAAATTTAAAAATATGAAAGCAATGAAACCAAAGCAAGTACTTTGAAAAGATCACGAAAATTCACAAACAAGACAGAAAGAAGCAAATTATTAGAACGAAAAATGGAAGAAGGAACACTAGTGACCACACAGAAATATGAAGAACTATAAAAGAATTCTATGAATTTTAGATGCAATAAATTAGAAAACAGATGCTATAGACAAATTCTTAGAAAGACATAAATTACCAAAGTTAACTTAAGAAGAAATAGACATTCTGAATAGACTTATAAAGAGTAAATTCTACCCCATTTAGGTAAATTTGAGTTTACTGATCAATAATAATGTATGGAGGTTTCCTTAAAATGAAATGACACTCAATTACAGAGATGAAATATGCACATATGGCATTGTGGAGGCAAGGTCTACACAGCCTAATAAGATTTCCAGCACTTAACATAAAACACATACACACATTTTTTTCCATCTTTTCAATATGACTAGATTTAAAAAGATTTTATGCTAAGCAGTGCAATACAAAAGACATTGTCTATCTTTTCCTGGGATAGAGAAGTATAATAACTACAAAAAAAAACTTGGGATTAAATAACCTCCTCCATAAAGAAGCATGGTGACATTATGGCCATGATCTTGAAGAACCTGAGATGCCTGACCCACCAGTAGATAATGGCTTCCACCTAGAAGCAATACAAAATTTCATTTTTGTAAAGGTCTGAAACTGATATTGGAGATTGGGAAATCCAGGGTAAGGCAGCAGAGAGTTGATGGTCAGTAGAAGAAAATGAGTTTCTTTTGGATAAGCCCCCGACTGGATACCCACATTCCTTCTGACAAAATCTTGACATGTAGAAATCTTACATGAAAGATTCCCTTTTGCAATTCAAGGTGTCTATATCAGTGTGATGAGCTTCTCTATGTTTAGGCCTGAAGGAGTTCCTGAACCTCAGTATATCCTGCAATTTAGGCAGGCTTTATGAAGGTATTGGGTCCTAAAGAAGTAACTATTTGGTCTAAATTTTGGCACAGTGCTATGTGTCTGAGAATAGAGGGTTTCTAAGGGAATAACAATCAGAACTATTTCTGGAATCCTTCTCTCTGGAATCTATGTTAACGTGGAAGCCAGAAACATGGGAACATGAATATCAGTCCAAGAGCCATGGAAGCAGAAGGGGATTATAGCCATTTTTCAGAGCCAAAATCCTTCAGATTCAAATATATTTGATAGAAGGTTCTTCAGTTGGGGCCTGCATCTTGCTGAACATCAAATTAAAGCATTCAGCATAACTGTGGGTCCTTGGAGTGGATCTGCAGGATCCTCTGTGCAAGAGAGATGGGAACATCACCCAACCAAAGAAAATCCTGGGATCCTAAGGAAACAGAAACATGATCACCTGCAGAGGTACAGGTTCTATCACACTAATGTCTAAAACCATGTGATATCACAGAACATTTTTCTTGAATTTATGGGTTAAGGAATAGAATTTGCCCACATTGGGAAGTGGGTGTTATTTGGAAGATGAAGATCTCATGATGATTGGGTCACCCAAAAGAGATGTAGGGCTATCGTAATGGTGTGTGTCTGTGCAACTATTCTAGTTTTTTATATCTATACTTGTCTTGCCTGAGGTAACAAGGATTATAGAAAACAAAAACCCCTTCAAACAGCCTGCTCTGCCTCACCTTTAACCCGTGGAAGAAAAGAATATAGGGGAGAAGCCATCCTACAGAGGCAGCCATTCCTGAGGGTGTTGGTGTGCCCAGTGCATTCTGGGCCAGAGGCGGGGCTTCTAGCACCTGCAAACCACATCTGCTCCCTCTCAGAGTCTGGTGGAAATGTACTTTCAAGAGGTGAGAAAGTTCTTTTTTTTTTTTTTCTGTTGCTTTAACTATCATTAAAAAATAGATTTTAAAAAGAAATCAAAGTTTTTTAAAATACTAATTTTTAGGAATCCCCACCGTAAAAGTAAAGTTTGGGGAAGAGGACAGGTTCGAGGTAAGAAACAGTGGGTAAAGTCCGAGTATGCCCTTCAGGGAGGTCTCTGATATGCTCTTGCAAAAGGCCTCTCATTCCCCTGACCCTCAGGGTGCCTGTCAGGAAATAAAAAGAGTGATGCCCAATTAGATGAACTCAATGGTATCTTAAAGTTCTAGGATCTCCAGATTCATAGGAATCTAAAAGTGATCCTGGAAGACCCTTATCCTTTCACAATGGATCCAAAAACTTCTTGGGGAAACTCCATCCTATGATGCCTCCTTATCCTGATAAATGTTCCTGTTTACTTTCTGTTCCTTTGGGGGGCAAAAAATAAAGGAAATAAACCTGAGTTCACACAGAACTACTTCACTGTCTTTCAAAACCTTCCACCACCAACAGTGAAAAGAGAGAGGGGCTCCCAAGATCATGATTGTCCTAGGGCCCCCTCCTCTGCCCTGTCAGTTCTCCAGGTGTCCTATTAATGACACATTCCCAGTCTATATAGCTGCCCCCAGAAGCCCCTATCCTTGGCCTCCAAGAGCCTGAAACTAACCTCACGTTCCACTTTCTACTGGCTTCTATTGCACACCCCCAGACTTTCAGGATGTGCGCCTGAAAGTCCTGGCTGGTGACATGGAGAAGGCGGCTCTGGTTCAAGTTCTCCAGGTCAGCACTGGAACTAAATTCTGGCCCTGGCTATGCACAATGCACAATGGGAACCACCTCCAGAGAAGATAAAAAGAGAGAAAAGGAAACTTGCTATTTTCTCCAGAACTTACTTCCCCAGCCCAGCAGTGGGACCCCTCTCTGCCACACAGGCACACCCACTTCTCCCTCCTCTAGCCTGAGACACAATCCTTTCTGGAAAACCACATAGTGTTTTGTGCCTGATCCCTGGCCCAGGTGCCTGGGATGCAGTTGTCTCTGGTTCTCCTGCCTAGCGCTCACCCAATTTGGATACAGTCAGAATTTTCTCAGCCTCTGAGAGCAGGAGTCCAGGCAGAACAAAGCCAGCTAGCCGCAGCGTTCTTCTACCTGGCCGTGTTCACTCCTGTATCAGCTGTGGAGCCAAGCCCTATGCCCAGAGCCCTGCTGCCTGAGCCTGGCACAGTAACCAGTGCACCCATGGGACATGTGTGGTGCTGGCAGCCAAGGAAATGCACAGGCCAGCGAAGAGGTGAGGGGTGGATCCCACCTGTCTGTCCTTCACTGGTTACTGCCCTATGCTCCTCCTCCCAGGGTGCCTGCTCTACTGGCTACTCTTTCCTCACCCTCTCTAACCTGGGGCAGTGGGGAGGTGGGGTTAGTGAGCTCTCCTTAACCCCTCTCTGTCCTTGATCACCACACTCTCCACAGAGAAGATTCTCTGAACCAGGAATGTAGGACCTTAGGAAGTTGCTTCCAAGGTCGTTCTGCCTCCAGGTGACTCAGACCCATCTCTATTTTAGGGATCTTTTTCCAAATTTTCCCCTCCTAATGGCTCTTTTGACTGCAAACTGCCATCCCCAGGCCCCATTTCCCAGGTAACTGCTTAAAATCTCTTATATTCCAATCTCAAGATCACAGAAGCTGATTCCCATTGGAAAATGCCTACTCTTACTGCTCAGAGTTTCTTTGGAAAGTAACTTACTGGTGCCTTAGTAAGTATTTAGTAAGTAAATACTTAGAAAGTTAATTGGTGTCCCCTAGTACTTAGTAAGTAAGTACTTAGAAAGTAACTTAGTGTCCCTAAGTGTTAAGCTCCACTGAAAGGCCAGAACTTGACCTGAAGCACTGATTCTGAATGGGCATGACAATATAAGACAGGGCAGTGGGCCCCAAAAAGTTCTATTCTTAGAAATGTTTCAAATTATTCATTAGAAAGATTTTTTTTTTAAGATTTTATTTATTTATTTGTCAGAGAGAGAGAGCGAGCACAGGCAGACAGAGTGGCAGGCAGAGGCAGAGGGAGAAGCAGGCTCCCCAAGGAGCAAGGAGCCCGATGTGGGACTCGATCCCAGGATGCTAGGATCATGACCTGAGCCGAAGGCAGCTGCTTAACCAACTGAGCCACCCAGGCGTCCCTCATTAGAAAGATTTTTAAACTCTCTCAAAATTATTCCATTATTTCCCTTCAAGTTCTCTCCGTGTTTTTGCTATGTAGTCTTTGAGAACCTGTGGTCACATGCATATACATTCTCAGTTATGGGTTCAGGTATTCTATCTTCCCAGTGAAAAAAAAATAATCTGCATTAGGAAGGCACCATTTAATATGAATCTAATCACATTACTTTATCTGTAAATCTTATTCCAATCCCTTCAATTGTCCGATTAATATCCTCTGTTGTGCTATGAATTTTCTGGTGCAGGAGCCACTCCAGGATCACACATTGCACTGAGCTATCACACCAATTCATCTCCTTAAGTGAGATTGGTTCTCAGCCCTTCTTTGTCTTTCAGGTCATTGATATGACTCTTTATTTTATATGATGGATCCCAAGTTGAGTTTGCCTTCTCATTATATATACTTCAGGTTACTAGGGAGTTTGGTGGGAATACTATAAATGTGGTGTTGATTCCATCTCAGTAAATCACGATGGGAAGTATGTGATATCAGATGGTCCTGTTATTAGAGATGATCACTCTATCCCTTGTTTAAGGTGGTGTTTATTTAATCTTGGTGTTCACCAAGATTCTCCACTGTAAAATTCCTTTTTTTTTTAACCCTATAATTAGGAAATAAGATGTGAGGAGACATTTTGAAATTGAAATTCCATTCCTCATCAAATTTCCCTCCTTTAATCATCTTTTATACTTCTTATCTGATTCAAGTATTACTGTCATAGTGGCAAATCAGTGATTTTTTTAAATCAGCAGAATCCTGGGAACTGCAGTAGTACTGAACCTGAGGCCCCAAGACCTCACACAGAGGTCCAGGTTCTGCACTTGAGGTCTCCCTGACTACATTTTTAAGAGTGTTAATATTGAGAAGGGAAATGTGGGAAGTGAAAACCACAGCATGAGCTATGGCCCAAAGGCAGCCTCCATGTCTGACCAGCAAAGCAGGTGCTCTTCACAGGAGGGACTCAGGACAGAGACCACAGGTGGAATTGGGGGGGGGGGGCGGGCCACACCTGGCTAACTGCAGGACAGAGACCAGGCTTCCTGAGCTTGGAGGTGAGGTGAAAAGGAGATGCAAGAGAAAAGGCCAAAATGGAAAAACTGGCCAATATCTTATATCATATCATGAAAAGTGAAAAAGGTAGAAAGAAGGAAAGAGACTGAAAAGTTTCTGAGACAGAAAGTATATGAACCAGACTAAGGCCATCTTAAGAAATTCCACCACAATAACTGCTCTGTGGCCTAAAACCTTCTTGAGTACAGTCCCTTCCTCCATTCTTTTCTTTTGTTTAACACACCCTTAAATACGCCCTCCAAGCAAAGCGTCCTTGATCTGCTCAGGATATGACTCCTCCTGGTAGCCCCCAGCAGGTACTGCCCAGTCTTCAGGGCCATAAAAGCAGGTCTCACTGGAGACGGTGTTGTGGAGATTTACTCATCTTGTGGCAGCCCAAGACAGGCTTCTGTTCATAAAATAGTTGTTCCTAATAAACCATTTCTCATCAAGTTGGACCTGTTTGCCTTTTACTTCAGTGTCATGGCTTCTTTGGCCTTTGAAGTTAGTTTTGCATATACTCCCTTTCAGGGAACAACAGGATGACTAGGCAGGGCATTGTGTCTAGGAGCAGGGAGTGGAGAGTAAGCTGGGGGCTGTCTGCCGAAAGTTTGAGTCTCAGTGAGGAGTCCACTGGTGAGGGGTAAGTTAAGAAGCCTGAGACTCATAGACACGGAAGGTAGAACAGGGGTTTGTAAAGAGTCAAGGCGGAGGCATGGGGTAGTGTGGGGAGTTATTATTTAATCAGTGCAGTTTCAGTTTGGGAAGATGAAAAGTTCAGAAATGGATAGTAGTACTGTTTAAACCACAATATGAATGTACTTAATGCCATAAACTCTATAATAAATGGCTAAAATGGTCAATTTCATGTGATGCATATTTTACCACAACTTTTTGAAAGACCCTCAAGAGTGCTTCACAAGAATTTCTAAAAAGAAGCAGAAAATAGTGAAGAGCAATTTGTGTGCCACCTTAAAGTGCCAGTATGGAGAAGACACCAGGGGTGCCCTGTGCTGGGGAAAACCTCCTATAACCATTGGCTCCCCAAACACCCATCAAGGAAGCACCTCCATCAGGCCTTCTTCAGCTTCCTGGCCCCACACAACCACCTAACCACCATGCCCAGCAGCTTCCCACAGAGCCACAGGGTGCCCAGGGTGACCACCAGCAGGAACAAGAAGACGTCCAGCAGGTACTGCTCATGCCATGGCTGCTGCAGGCCATGGGCTTTGAGGTGGGCTGCACCTCCTGTCTGGAGGATGTGGTCGATCCAGCCCACCAGCCTCTGGGCAGGGGTCAGGGGCTGGGAGTGCCTAATGATGCTGGCGGCCACAGCTGCTGACTTGTACCTGTTGGCAGAGACAGAGGTTGGGCGTTACTCATGTGGTCTCAGAACTCTTAGAGACCGTGTCTCTCTCTCTCTCCTTCTCTCTCTCTCTCTTTCTCTCTGTCACACACACACACACACACACACACACTTTCATCCATATGCACAAAAGACTCAGTTTCAAGGAAAGGTTGTTGGCCTGGCCTTGCCACAGTCTAGCTGAGTCCCGTGGAAAAGTTCAGACTGAACCCTCCATACAAAGGTCCATGCTTTGTGCTAAAAATGCTAAACTATAAAAACTGACTAAGTCTATAAGGGCTAGTTCTACCCAAGGAGCCTTATCACATACTATAGAAAATTATATGTATAAGCAGCTATGTTATGCTGGTGTCTGGGCTAGATGTCAAACAGGACTGTAGGGTCTGGGGCCCAGGACAAGTCTGTACTTTCCTGCCTCTTCAGAGCATTGTATTGGCCAGCACTGGCTCCATGGACCACCCCCTACACTTTTGCTCAGCACCCCACACTTAGGTCCTATGCTTGCTTTAATTCTCTGCTGCCATTGTCTTGAAATTCTTAAACTTTATAACGATGGGCCCTACATTTCCATTTTACTTTGAGCCCCACAAATTATATACCCAGTCCTGATGCGTAATGTATAGGGACCATCCCAGCCTAAATGATTCCATCACAGGGCCAGCAAAAGATGGACAATTTGGGTCTAGGTCTTTGAATAGCCAATGAAATTCACAAGCTCATTCTTCAGAAAGCGAACATTTGCTATTCATGAGATACCAAACATAATGAAATGTCTGAGGTTATCTGACCCCCGCAGTTTACAGCTTTTCTAGGATTAAGAATCATATGCTATGTGGTGACTTTCAGTCATCTAACAAGAACTCCTTTGGGTCTCCTTTGTGCAAGGTAATATAAGTCTTGAGGTCTGAGTCAGTTTATTCCCTTGAAACTTTAAGTTTTTCAGTTTTTCTTATTTTTGAGGTAGAAAGAATAAACTTTTCTCTTTACATGAGATCACTGTATTAGGTGGAAATTTACCCAAGAGAATGTAGGCCCTTTTATTGACTAACTTAATGGAAATTCATCCAAACTTACTTTAGCAGGCCCTGTGCTAGGCCCTGGAACACAAGGGAAAACAAGACATCCTTGGCTATCCAGGGAAACTCTCTACTTTCTAGTGTGAGGAACACACAATAAATTAAAACAGAAAGAACTGCATTAGCTACTGATCCTAAAGAGTGTTAAGAAGGAAAAATGAATTATGATTGAAGAGAGTGGGAGAGAGGGGCACATTTAGGCATGTCAGACAAAGACCACCTGCTTCTCTGAGGAGAGGACATTGGAGCTAAGTCTGACTGTCATGAAGGAGCCAGGACTGTAAAGAGAAGGGAACGGTGTTCTAGCAAACAGCACTGATAAAGAGCCTGAGGCAGGAAACACTGTGACATATTGGGGGACAGAGAGGCAACCTCCTGACTCAGTTGGAATTCTACTATAAACACCCCCAATACATAAGACCTCTCAGAAACCCTGTGTACATAGGTCACGGGTCTTCACAACACTTAAGGCAGAAATTGTTTTCAACATCTAACTTAAATTGCCTAGTCTTGTTCTCAGAGGAAACACGTCATTTGTAAACATCAGCACATACTATTCTGTGTCTTGGATGTTTCAGCTTTTATTGAAAAAAAGTGTCAAACATTGCCCTTTGTGTTTGATGTCTTCATTCAGTCTAAGTGACCATAAGCTTCGAGAGCCCCATACCTCTTGTCTTCTATGACTTGTTTCATCTTCAGAGCTAATGTCTCTGCCTTGATCTGCTTCAGCTGGATAGAGACACCAAACTTTTTGGCTTCAACACGGTACAGGTTTTCAGGCTGGTCTCCAAAAAGAGGAATCCCCACCACAGGCACACCATGTTGGATGGCCTCCATTATGCTATTCATCCCACCATGGGTAACAAAGAGACGGATGCGTGGATGAGCTGTTCCAATTAAGAAGTAGAGCAGAATATTTCAGATTGAAAATTTTCAGAGTGAAAGTTTCAGAAAACCATGGAAAGCAGAAAGGGCAGAAGAAAATACAAAATGAATTTCAAAGTCTGTTGGAGTCATTATAAAGGTATTTTACTTGGACACATCCAAGGTGCATGTTACTAACATACAGGATTCCAAACCTTGCCTTTTTATGGAAATTCCTTGCTCCATCCAGAACTCAGCTAAGATTCAAACCGAGGGGACTCTCCAAACAATACTCCTAAGCAAGGTGTATATCCCTTTCCATCCACCCATCCATCTTTCTCTCTATCATCCTAGTCATTCTCTTTGTTTTGCTCATCTGTATTTTCTCATTGTGTCTCTCTGTCTCAGTGTCTCTTTCTCTTTGTCTTGAGCACTCTTCTCACCTACCAACTTATTTCCCTCTTCTCTGAATTCCTGACCATTCATTAGCATCATAACTCATGTGTCAATCATAAAAATTATACTATATGCATTGTCTCCTCAAATACATGATTAGCCCTTTGAAAGCAGAGACTAGACCCTATGCTTGAGTATTTCCTTTTACAGCATTTCCATCCCACCCTATTTAAAGCTAACTAAGATTATTGTTGAAAATGAAGAGTTTGTCTCAGCCTGTGTCACTCAACTGGGATGTGTGTCAGAATCTTCTTATCTCTTCTTTGAAAGAAACACCATGTGCCCCACTCCAGACTTAAAGAATTAAATTTGCAAAAGTGGAGCCAGGAATCTGTTCCTTAATTCCCCAGGTTATTCTGAGTCATTATCTTAATCATGTGCCTTTGATTCAGTCAGTGGCTATGACAATAAGGAGTCTATAAAAAGCAGCACTGAGCACGAAGAAAACCTATTGGTGGGGGTGGGGGCAGGGAGAGAACTCTCTGGTACCAGAGACAAAATGGACCAAATAACTGACTATGAGCTTGTTCATGTTGGCACTCAGGTATTTTGGCACATCCTAAAGACACTATTGACATCAAATATTGTGAAGGTATAAATTGCTCCCTCCTTAATAGCTAAGAAAGGTGTGTTTGTGGGAGGAGTGAGTGTATATATATATATGTAAGTGCACATGGATGAACAGTTACTCTTGAAGCCACTAAATACAGTGGCAACATCCTTCCAATATGTTTTCTTCAGAATCCATAGGTTGTTTTGGATTGTGTTTGGGTGACCCTGTTCAAGACCAAAGACAGCAGGCCAAGGTGAATTTGGTGTCTGCTGACATCTGGCCTGAAACAGAAAACAATGAAGGGGAGATGGCTGTTTGGGCACTGATCTGATTAGAAGGAGGGTCTGATGCCCCAAGAACTCCAGCTGACTGTTCTGTTCCTGCCTTCTGCAGACTTACCTTTAGCTATTAGCAGCTCCTTCTGGTACAAATGGGATTGCCCTACTAGAAGTCAGAGCCTGATGAGTTCTAAAAATATGTAAATGAGAAGGGTGAAGCAGACCTGAGCAGCCCTTACCCAGAAGATCATTCTGAGGAAGCCAGTTCACAATTTTCACATTTGCTGACAATCTGATGTCTTTGGGCCAATGAGATGGCTTATATTTCCATATAACTCCTTGAGAGAGATGAGCAAAGGCACTGTTCATCTCCCTGAGAAGATCCACTTGAAAGTTGCTCACCATGGAGCCCAGGGCCACAAGGATAAAACCAGAGTCTCCAAACTTGTTGATGAAATTCTCAAATTCCTGGAAAAAAAGTAAGAAAGGAAAAGGAGTACCCTGTGCATGGTAGTTATGTCATGGTGTTGGTGGGAATATCTTTCTTCTTTAAAATCTTGATGTTAGTGTCAGGGTCATCCTAGATCCTCTGTTCATCGTAGGTCAATGGAGACACAGTCACTTGGGAATTTTCCAAGGCCACCAGAAAATGGTATATAGGAAGAATACTGGTGGGGTGCTAGGGTCCAGCAGAGGGAAGTGCTACACTGGAGAAGCCAGGAGAAGGCCTCTAGTATAAGAAGTGGAAGAAATGGAGAAAGTCTCCTGACCACTCACACTCCATGTACCACGTGGAGTGCTTTGCTCTGATACATTGTGATATTCTTATTAACTGATCTTTGTAATTCTTCTTCTAGCTCAGTGGCTCACCCACATGACTGCAAATTATATCCACATAAGAAGACAAAAAATGGTAATGCCCAGTCCTAACTCCAGACTTATTTTTTAAATAAGTAAAAATGATAGTGCCCAGTCCTAACTCCAGCTTATTTTTTTAAATCCTCGGGCAATAGTTAAGGAAGGTTGGGATTTAATGTTGTAATCTTGGCTTTAACACCATTTCAGTGAATCTTGCTTCAAGTATTTCTTGACTCTGACTCTGGACTACTGGAGCCCCCCTCCCCCAGCTTCTAGACTCTCATCCCTAGATTGATTCTATGCAGCATAATACTGCCTGATTTACCACCTCAAAGGATCACTTTGACAAAAGCTTTGTTGTTTTTAATTTAAAAAGCTACATGAGACACTATATAAAAACTGGAAAATATAAAGAAAAAAATTTTTTTAAAAATCTCTATTATCTCACAGCCATTACAACCCTTACTCCCATTATGTTCCTGCTTGACAATCCCCTCCCCCTACCCTATAACCAAGGCGTACCCCAACTTCCTATCAAGTAAAATCTCCTGCAATCTGGTATGGCTACATTTTTGTAATTGAATCTTCTAGTCTAATCTAGCTAGAGTCACCAAAGGAACCCAGAGTCATGCCTGTCTTATTTTGACTTTGACACATTCAGCTATTTGTTCTTTCTAACTAGAATTCCTTTCCTCCCTGGCTCCATCCATAAAAAAAACCCTGCCATCAACCTAAAGCCCATCTAGCCCATGGATCATTCTCCAGTTCTCCCTGCTTACTCACTTCAAGGTCAGTAGATAAAGGGTAGACACTAGGGTGCCTGGAAGACCCAGGTCAAATCAAGTCTTCCTAACTCTGAAACGAATGGCAGTGGGAAAGTCATTTACTCCACCTGAGTCTCTGTCTCCTCGTATATAAAAATGGAGATCATCATACTTCCCTCCAGGTGGTAAGATATTAAATAAGATAAACCCCATAAAATGTCAACCAGTGCTGATAGGCAACAGAATGCCAACTCATCTTAGCTCCCCTCCATTTAAAAACTTCTACTTCAATAGTTCTGACTTTAAGCCTTCAAACCAACCCAGCAGCTTTCACAATTTACAATCCTCAGGACTGACCCCAGATCAATCAAATCAGAAGGCCTAGGTAGAATTAAGAACTAAGGCTCTTCAGGCTGGGGATGCTGGTGATGATGCCCACAGTTCTTACTGTCAGTCCCACCAGTCCCACCTTGGTTTCACAGTGTTGTATGTTTCATTGTGAGTAACTCGTCTCTTTAACAATTCTTGCATATAATGGATGCTTGCCACACAGTTACTACACATATGATCATATACACTAGACAAAAATATTAACTTACTAAAAGGCTTATCCCAGGGCACCTGGCTCGCTCAGTGGAAAGAGCATGCAACTCTCAACCTTAGGTCTTGAGTTTGAGCCCCATGCTGGGTTTAGAGTTTATTAAAAAGAAAAAAATTTTTAAAAATTTAAGTCTATCCCACCAGCACCAGAACCAGAGAGGACCCTGGGTATACTATGTAAGGAGGTCCTCAATCTCAGGGTTATACATGTCCTAACACTCTAATTGCATGACCCTGGAAGTGATTCATCCCTAAAAGGCATGTCTTGGGGGCACTTGCATCACCCTACTCTGTCCCAGTTCCCACTGGCAGGGGAGCCATCAGCTCTGCAATGCAGAGCTCTGCATGAAGTCCGTATTGAGACCTCAGGTTTCACTTACTTGTGGTACTGCTTTCACAGGTCTCGCCATTAAGCCTCCAACATACACAGTGTTGGGAAGCAGGGGCCGAGCAAATTCAAGGGCAAAATCAGAGTTAACAAACCATAGCTCTGCTTTCTTTAGAAGATGACACAAAACTGGCCTAGAGCCTTCTGGGAAATGTTCCTTGATGGTGGTGTCATATGTAGACTGGATTTGCCATTGTCTTATGGAGAAATCAAAGAACATCAGAAAATTCTTCACTCGGCCCCAGAAGTCCATGTGGTCACTTAGGAAGGAATGGAATACTGGAACATAAGACAGGGGGTTCGGTAGCCCAATATCTATAGCACCAAACGAGGAAGAGAGAATGGACACAAATGGTTTTCCAAGCTTCTCGGCAACCAGGAAAGGACAGTAGTCAAAATTTTCAACTATCACTAGGTCAAAGTTCTCATTCTTTAAGGTGTCCATGATATCCTTTCTCCTTAGAAAATGACTGCACTGAAGCCCCATTTGTTCCATAAAGCTTAAAAATTTTCCAAATGTGTATCTGTAAGAAAGAAGAGAAATGGTAAATATTCACTGGAGGTGTTAATTTCACAATACATAAAGGAATCTCGGGCTAGAAAGAAAATACCCCAGGTGAGAAAGACCACATCAAGCAGTAGCATACCTATCCTACCACTGTCCATAAATACTCTCTCAGTCACTCTGAGCACACATTCTGCTCTGGAAAGTGTTCCCTTCCTCCCCTCCTCTTCCCTCTCTCATCCAAATCCCAAGCACTCTCTATACCACGTTATTCAAAAAACTATAACTTTGAGTTCTTAATTCTTGAAATCCATGGACTGAACTATGTTAACTGAAAACGAATTGTCACTGTTGGACCTTCTGCTCTGGGAACCTTCTCTGACCAGAGCAAATCTCACAGAACTCTTTCTATTTGATAAATTCTGTAATGTTCTCATTAACTTTCTTTTACAAACTGACTTTTTATGAGTGATTTTCTTGTTTACTCAACCAAACTGTGGAAGTCCCTAGATGACACAGTTCCATAAATATTGATCATATAGGCTATGTTTTAAAATCACTGTGTATTCTAGGGCACATGATATGATGAGCACTGAGTGTTATATGCAACTGATAAATTATAGAATACTACAAAAGAAAATCTACTGAAAAAAAATCACTGAATGTGATAGATCACCTCACCCAAGGGATTATTTTATCACATTAGAACTCAAATCTCAGCTAAAATGGGAATTCCACATTTCAATGCCCACAAGTTAAGCAATTAAAGAAAAGACAAGACAAGAAAATAGAGAAGAAAGGAAAGAAAAGCAAGGCCTGGTTAATAATAAACATATTACTAGCTTTTCTTTTTTTAATATTTTATTTATTTATTTGACAGAGAGAGGGAGAGACGCAAGCAGACAGAGCAGCAGACGGAGAGGGAGAAGCAGGCTCCCCACTGAGCAGGGAACCCAATGTGGGGCTCAATCCCAGGACCCTGGGATCATGACCTGAGCTGAAGGCTGTCGCTTAGCCAACTGAGCCACGCAGGCACCCCTAGCTTTTCTACTACAATTTAGTTCGACATGTCCAGAGAAGATAATGATAAAGAATACTAACATGTAATTAAGACTTGGTGCATGGAACTATTCCAGGGACCTATCTCCTTACAATGCTTTCCCATACTGCCTGTATAGAATGTGACTCTGTTCTCTTCCTATTTGTACACCTATGGGGAAACAGATAAGAATGTCCACCTGCACTTTAAGGTATCAGAGGTAACAAGTGCAAGAACTCAATACATCATTGGCCTGCTTGCTACATAGAGGACCAAGAGACTCAATACCCTGGCATCCTGCAATTGTTCACTACTGTACCATTGCACCCCAGATAAAGAAGGACCAGAAGTGAAGAACTTATTAACAATATACAGATCTCTGCCTGATATTTAGGAACAACTTCAAGTCATACAATGGAAGTGATTGACAGAAATCACACTTGGCTGTGTATTTTTGAAGATTTCATGTAACAAAAGAGTATGATTGGGGCGCCTGGGTGCCTCAGTGGGTTAAAGCCTCTGCCTTCGGCTCGGGTCATGATCCCAGGGTCCTGGGCTCGAGCCCCACATCGGGCTCTCTGCTCGGCAGGGAGCCTGCTTCCTCCTCTCTCTCTGCCTGCCTCTCTGCCTACTTGTGATCTCTGTTAAATAAATTTTTAAAAAATCAAATCTTTAAAAAAAAAAAGAGTATGATTATCAGATATTTTAGATAATTTCAGGAGTGCTGTAAAAATTCCTAGAATATATTTCATTAATCATATTTAAAATTAGGATTATTTGCTCCAGCTCTTTGAAAAATACCAGTGGAATTTTGATGGGAATGGCATTAAAAGTATAGATTGCTCTAGGTAGTATAGACATTTTAACAATGTTTATTCTTCCAATCCAAGAACATGGAATGGTCTTCCATCTTTTTACGTCTTCTTCAATTTCTTTCATGAGTGTTCTGTAGTTCCTCGAGTACAG
>PISX010030578.1:0-18560 GCA_004024625.1 Mellivora capensis | reverse complement strand
TTGTAGCAACATGGACAGGACTGGAAGAGATTATGCTGAGTGAAATAAGTCAAGCAGAGAGAGTCAATTATCATATGGTTTCACTTATTTGTGGAGCATAACAAATAACATGGAGGACATGGGGAGATGGAGAGGAGAAGGGAGTTGAGGGAAATTGGAAGGGGAGGTGAACCATGAGAGACTATGGACTCTGAAAAACCACCTGAGGGGTTTTGAAGGGGTGGGAGTGGGAGGTTAGGGGAGCCTGGTGGTGGGAATTAGGGAGGGCGCGTATTGCATGGAGCACTGGGTGTGGTGCAAAAACAATGAATACTGTTACACTGAAAATAAATAAAAATAAATAAATAAATAAATAAATAAATGTTTCCTTTTAGGACGATTGGCATGGAAAAGCAGGAAGCCCTGCTCCTAACCTCCAGGGAACAGAAAGTGAGAGAGGAAGGTGGGGGTCTGGTCAGTGTCTGGTCCAGTCCAGTCCTCGCTCCAGGAAGAAAAGGCTAGATGGGCAGAAGCCAGAGCCATTCCTTGTGCATGAAAAATGAGTGATAAATATCCAAAGCAAAATTGCTGTACTTTCCACACTGACATCCTACCTCCCTTCTCCTGGGGCTGGTTCTAGTTGTCCTGTCCCAGGTGCAGATTCCAGCTGTGACATTGACTTCTTGGCCTTGTGGGAGAGATCCATCCTGCCTTCTGTCCCCTAGGGGTGCATTCCTGAGCTCCTTGGCCTTTACCCATAAGAAATGCCTACAGCAGGGAGCCTTTGTTTTATGAAACCACAGCTGCCTTTGAAGTAATCATTGCCATATCAAATTGGGAAGCTAATCTGATTTTAGAAGTATAGCCAAATCTCTGCTTAAAATTCCCTTATAATTGTCAGGGGCCTTCAATCTACAGCAACCATCTCAAACTGTAGAAGAATTTATGAATTAGAAAAGGATAGATACATGTTCTCAGTAGCGCAGATACTTACCTTGACCAGAGCACAGAGGCGGCCATCTTGCTTGGGTGGAGGCACAGATAGGGTGGCTGGGAGGAGTCCTTTTTTTTTTTTCAGGAGGAGATATAAAATCAACCCATTTTGATGGTGGGCATTAAATCTTTTTTTGGCCAATACTGCCTGAATTCTCTTTCAATCTCGTTAGGATTAGAAAAAGGCCCAAGTGGGTCATTTCTCAAAATGGCCGCAAGATAGAAGGCTAGAGCAGGGATTCTCCTTGGTGGCAGTGGGGAGAAGGAGATGGTACATGCTTTCTCAAAATGGGACATAGCAAAACAGGGTGGGGAGGGACACATGAGCAGTTTGGAACAATATATTCTGAATTATAAATTATTCATAATACCAGTGCAAAATTTAAGTTCCTTGATTGTAGGATATTAAAGGCATTTTAAGGGATTGAGTTTTTTATATTTATATTATATTTATATCAAGGGACAAGAGCTTTTCCTTTTTTTAAAAAGATTTATTTATTTGAGAGAGAGAGAGAAAGTGTAGGGGTGAGGGACAGAGGGACAGGGAGAGAGAGTCCTAAGCAGACTCTGCACTGAGCACAGTGCCCCACGTGGGGTTCAGTCTCACAACCCTGAGAGCAGGACGTGAGCTGAAACCAGAAGTTGGATGCTCAACTGACTGCACCATGCAAGTATCCCATAGGGCAAGGGCTTTTGGAAGAGATTGTAAACTCCTCTGACGGTAGAATATAAAGGAAGGTCAATAACTTTTACAATGACTTCCAAAGTTAGGAATAAGAAATGAGTGGAAGAGAGATAATTCAAGAATAAACAGACAATGGAATAAGCCTGGGACAAGCCAATAATGAAATTCTTTGAGACTTAGGAGAGAGAGGTCTCTCCTTTACCCCTTCCCAAGGAACCAAGGGTATTTATGAGAGGATGTCTCCTGTTTAGGGCAGAGGTACAGGTGCGGGAGTGGTGGCAATATCTGTCCATAAGTACTTTTTTTTGCTCCCTGCTGAGCAGAGAGCCCGATGTGGGGCTCGATCTCAGGACCCTGAGATCATGACCTGAGCCGAAGGCAGAGGCTTTAACCCACTGAGCCACCCAGGCGCCCCCATAAGTACTTTTTTGAATTCATTCATTCATCCATTCAACAAAGATTACTGAGGATCTACCATACTAGAGATCTTGTGCCTGGTGCTGGGAATATGATGGTTACCGAGACAGTTGCATATCTGGAGAGAAAGGTGGGTACTTATCAACCATTAGCAGGTCAACCATTACATAATGACAGGGGAAGTGTAACAGTCTGGGGTAAACAAAGGAAGAGAAGATCACAGGTAAACTGAGGCCCGGAGGATGGAAAGATGCCCAGGAAGAAGAGGTGGGGGATATTCCAGGCAAAGTGAAGAAGTCACAAGAAGGCCCAGAGAAGAAGGCCATTCAGAGACTGGAGATCAGCATGGCTGTGGCACAGACAGCAAGAGAGAGAGGTGGCAGGAGGTGGGTTGGGGAGAGAAGCAGGACTTGGTTCATGAAGTGCCTTGTAGGCCATGCTGAGCAGTTTAGACTTGATTCCTGGGGCAGCTGGAGCCTACCAGGAAGGGAAGTGATGTATTATTCATAGTTAACCTCTCCTGAGTACTTGCCACCTGCTCATATCATTGCAGGACACTTTTATTATTATTATCCTACTTGTCCTCAAATATTGTGTGGTTAGAACAGTGACCCTCAGTTTGGAAGAGAAGTTGTCTGCATCAAAATGGTGATTATTTCCATCTTACAGATGAACAAAACTGAGGCTCCAGGACAGTCTGCGATTCGCTCAACTTCATGTGACTGCTACACGGTAGAGAGAGGATTGGGTTGCAGGTCTGTGCACCACAGACTCCTGGTAGTTAAAACACTTCTCTGTATGTCCCCTGGGGTTAGAGTCTTCTTTAAAAAGACTGCACATCTAGAAAGCAGAAGGAGCAACAGGGTGAGATGTGTTAGAAAGGGATATTCTTTTCTTCACAGTATATTTCTAATTTATTATTTTAATAATTTATATTATATAAATAAGCCAAATTGTATATCTATTATGCTGCATTATTTACGTTGTTTTGCTATTATGAGAAATGCTCCTGGGATGCCTGGGTGGCTCAGTTAGTTGCCTGGTGGCTCAGTTAGGTATCCAGCTCTTGACTTCGACTCAGGTCATGATCTCAAGGTTGTAAGATGGAGCCGCACGTCAGGGTCTGTGCAGGGCGTGGAGCCTGCTTGGGATTCTCTCTCTCCCTCTTCCCACCCTCACTCCTCTCTCACTAGGGAAGGAAAAAAAAAAGAAGAGAAATGCTTCTGGCATGCTAGAAATAGATTTAAAATTGCACATTCTTTCTCAGGTTCCTATCATGGTATTACGCATGGTTTCCATATACTTTAGGGTCTGCTTACCAATAATGGCACTTGAGTAGTAATCCTATGAGTGGATTATTCAGTTTTGAAATGTGTTTTCTTCTTTAAGTATTTTTTCTCATTAAATTATTTTTCTGTTATTATAATTGAGGTGGGTTTTTCTTCCCCATTGGAATTTCCATTGGTCATGATAGAAATGAGTGGGCCACAGAATCCATGGCCAAAAAAATGTTCAGATAACTGTTCACAGAAAAAGTGTGGGATTTGGAGTTAGGAAAAACTTGGGTTAAAGACACTGGCAAAAACAGAATGAGCACATTCCTCATCTATGGAATGGGTATAATAATACCAACAAGGATCAGCATAATTATTACATGAAATAATGCAGATGAAAGTTTCTTTAAGATTACAAAGTGCTATGTAAATGCTGTGTTTAATACTTATTCCTTCTAGAATTCTACGTTATTTAAGATTTTCTTTAAGGAGATGACTATACCATATGACAAGTGAATGCTCACATACAAAAAAATATTTTTACTGAAAAGAAAACATGGACACAGAAAACTGTATAACACCAACGTTTGGTTTAATGCATTATCAGGAAGGTGGACATCCCTATAACAAGTACCTCAGGCAGGACCTAGAGCTGGGCCACCTAGAAAGCCCCCTCTCCTCCATTCATTCCATCTCTACCACAGACCCTTCTCTCCCCACTATCTTGACTCATCTGCAGATTATTTCCTTGTGTTTCCTTCTATTATTCCCCAGATGTGTACCCCCAAACATTATGATACAGTCTTGCTTTTAAAAAAACGTTCTGATGTTATCTTTCAAGGCTCTTTTAATCTACCGTTTTTTTCTCCCTTGTTGTCCATCTGATGGAGAACAGGCTCACTCGCCTTGCAGTTTCTCCCAGTTGGGATCTTACTGATTGTACACACATGGTGAACTTCAACAAGTCTCTCTCTCCTCTGCGTTTCCTGCATGCTGGCAGCTGGATCCAGAAGCTGGCTCAGACTCAGGTTAGACTCCTTTGGCCAGATGAATGGGTAATGCCGTATGCTTTCACAGGAGGCACAGAAGGTGACTTCTGGTTCTCTCTCTCTCTCTTTTCTTTTTATTTGAGAGAGAGAGAGAGAGAGAGCATGAGCTGGAGGTGGAGGGAAGGAGAATCTGAAGCAGACTCTGCACTGAGCCCAGAGCCCAATGTGGGACTTGATCTCACGACCACGAGATCATGACCTGAGCCAAAACCAAGGGTCGGCCACTCAATGGACAGAGCCATCTGGGCACCCCGGTTGTCTCCTTTTCATGATGTGACAACAAATGGCCTGCAGATCCCAAGTCCTTTACTTTATAGGGAGACGCAAAATAGTGATTCTAATTTTATAATTTTTTTTGCCATTTGTGCCTTGGACTTCTTTGATAAAAAGATGCTTCTTCTCATCTACCATTTGGTTACTCAGTTGTCCAGACCATGCAAAAAAACAGAATAAATACTTGAATCTTTCCCTTTATTTAATAATTTTCAAGACAATGGATTGGTTTCCTTTCAGCCTCTGAAGATGATTTATTTTTCCCTTAAAGTCACTGTGAGCTCATGGATTTAAAGATACTTGATGAGGGGCACCTGGGTGGTTCAGTGGGTTAAGGCCTCTGTCTTCAGCTCCGGTCATGATCCCATTGTCCTGCGTTCGAATCCCACATCAGGCTCCCTGCTTGGTGGGAAGCCTGTTTCTCCCTCTCCCACTTCCCCTGCTTCTGCTCATTTTCTCGCTGTGTCTCTCTCTGTCAAATAAATAAATAAAATCTTAAAAAAAAAAGATACTTGATGAGTTAAATCTTCTGAAATTGTGCCAGTTCTCTCCAAATTTAACTCTCAGAGTCAGAAGTTCCTGTGGTCCAGGCCCTCCTCCACTTTCTAACTGTCTCTGCTTTGTTACTTTTTTGTCTAGCTGGTGGCAGCTTCTTTCTGATCCCAGGCTCCCCTCTCCTCCAATCCTTTTAAAAAGTCTCCTGTTTTATTTTAACATTTAACTTATACCAAACAAGGCCTCAGAGCATAATGCATGGCTCCAACAGTTAACACCACTTGGTTGTACAAATAGAACATACCAGCACCCCAGAAACCCTTCTGCATATGGCCCCTCATCATGATGCTCTCCCTTCATTCCCATTACTCTGAATTTTGACACTATGGTTGGGTTTTGCCTTTCCCTTTAATATCCTATAAACAGACTTGTACAGTATGCATTTTGTGTTTGGTTCCTTTGGCTCAAGGTCACAGCCACGAAGTTTATGCATGCTTTGCATGCCCACTGGTTTAGCATTCTATTGCACAAAGGTGCCGTGATTTTATGTATCCATTCTTCTGTGGGTCATTCTGTAGGTTGTTTCTGGCTTGAAGCCATTATGAATACTATAGGTATAAACGGTTTTGTGCAAGTCTTCTAGTGTACCTCCTAGTGTACCTAGCGCCCGTTTTTATGTGGGGTCTTGTTCTCAGAGAGGAGTTCATGATTTTTTTGGGGGGGGGGGCATGCATCTCTTTAGCCTTAGTAGCTGATTCCAGTTTTCTAAACTTCTTATACCCATTTAAAATCCCACCCATCGCATACGAGAGCTCCCATTACTTCATAGCCTTGTTGGGGTAGTTGGCCTTTCCACTTTTAGTCATTTGGGATAGTTGGCCTTTCCAGTTTTAGTCATTCTAGTGATTTGATATTTTATTGTTGTTTTAATTGGCAGTTCTGGTGACTAATGAGATTAGGTACATTTTCATTTATTTGTTGTCCATTTGAAAGACCTTTCCTTTGACGTTCCTATTGGATTTTCTTTTTTTCCTGTTGGTTTGACTATCTTTTGGGGGAGATCGATTTACAGAAGTTCTTTCCATAGTCTGGATACAAGCCCCCTGTCAACTGTTTGGGTTGCAAATACATTTCCTCCCCTCTTCCCTTTTTACTCTCCTAAGCGTGTCTCTTGATGAACAAAATGTTCTTGATTTTGGGTGGCTCCATCACTGAATGTCCAACTCTTGATTCAGCTCAGCTCACAGTTCCAGGGTTGTGGGATCAAGCCCCATGTCAGGCTCTGTCCCCAGTGGGGAGTCTGCTTGAGATTTCTCTCTCTCTCTTTCTCTCTCTCTCTTCCTGTGCCCCTTTTCCCCGCACGCTCTCTCTCTCTCAAATAAATAAATAAATAAGTAACCTAAAGAAAATAAAAGTTCTTGATTTTAACACAGTCAGATAACAACCCAAACCTCTTCTTAATGGCTAGTGCCTTTTCTGACTTTTAAAGAAACATTTCTCTACCCTGAAGTCATTAAGATTAATTACTGTGTTGCTTTTCACATTTAGAGCTATAATTCACTGGGAATTTTTGTATATGCTATGAAGTAAGGTCAAGTTTTTTGCTTTTGATTTTTTCCCCACATGAATAGGCAGTCTGGGGCTTCACAGTCTCCTCTGAAATCAGTGCATACCTCCTTGTCCATGTTTCCAGCCCCGGGAAAAGATGTTCCTAAACGCTGACCCCATCTCTCTGCATTTCTCTCTTGTCCCCTAATTGTTTCCTTCCTTGTTAGTTCTTGGATGTCCTCAAGAAGATATTTTGTTGCTGCTGTTGTTGTAGTTTTATTTTGTCCAGCTTTTTCTGTTTATCCTCAGAGAGAGGGTGGCTCTGGATCCTGTATTCTGCCCCCAGTTCCTTCTTTATGATGGTCAATGATCATTTCTAAAAGATAAACAATCATCTCATTCCTTGGATTAAAACATGGCAGTCATTCTTGAATACCTTTGGATGCCATTTCTCAATGTGTATTCTGGGCCCCTCTCTAAGGGTTGTGAGGAAAATATAAGGCTTTTGTGGTCAGATGCCTTCTTCCTGAGAGTTGGAGTTAAGCCAGCATAAATAGGGACCTTGGGCACAGGCCTCCTCAAGGCCTGTGTGTAAAAGATACTTTGTGGGGAGGCTGTTAGAGAAGTGGTTCCCCAATCTATTTAACCACAGAACCCTTTCCTTGGCCAGCACCTCAAAAAACAAAACAAAACAAAAACTCCACACTTCTAGAGAACACACTGGAAAGTGCTGCTTTAGGTATGAACAGAGTTCCACTATAGGACTGGTGATCTGCCTTCTGGGTTTTCAGCCTCACCCCTAGCTTCTCTCTCTCTCTCTCTCTCTCTCTCTCTCTCTCCTCCACACTATGCTCTAGTCCATTGGGGCCACTCACACGTTTTCCATGTTCTCTGTGATCCATTCTGTTCCTTCACTGCTGCCTGGCATGTCTTCTGCTTCTTGGCCTAACTCATACGTACCCTCCCAGGTTGGGCATTGTCTTCTCCTGGAAGCTTTCTTGACCTTCTAGGCCTAGTGGACTCCCTCCTTTATTCTTTCAAAGCTGCCCCCTGGGATCCCTTCTCCTCACATTACTGATAGGACAGCAGTAGAATTGTCTGCTTCCCTCCCTCACCTCAGATCCTCCCAGAGAAGTTGGCCAGACCCGTCTTTCATTTGACTAAAGGTGCTTCAGTACATTGGGGCACTGATGGTTCCTGTCATTCGTTTACTTTGTACCAGCATTCACTGAGTGTCCGTCAGGGGCCGGGCTCCACACTAGGAGAAGGAAACAAGATGGCTAAGTTGGCTTGGAATTCATATTCTCACAGATGTGAATGTTCCCTGGAAAAGTCTCAACAAGACACCATTGGCTTATGCTAGTGCTACCCCACCCTCAGGCCATGCAGGCTGTCTCCGGATGCCATCAGATAAATCATCTTCTTTCAGTGAACCTGTGGCTTGTTTGTGGTCATTGAGGGGCTGGAAACCAGACCCTCTAGAGGCCTGTACTGCTGTGTGTTCTGTCAATTCTTTTTTTTTTTTTTTAAGATTTTATTTATTTATTTGACAGAGAGAGAGATCACAAGTAGGCAGAGAGGAAGGCAGAGCTAGGGGGAGAAGCAGGCTCCCTGCTGAGCAGAGAGCCCGATGTGGGGCTCGATCCCAGGACCCTGAGATCATGACCTGAGCCTTAACCCACTGAGCCACCCAGGCACCCCAGATCTATCGATTCTTAATGAAAGCTAAGATCTCCAAGAGTGTTCCCTCTCACAGATGGCCCCATGACTACAGGATTATAGCTTGCTGTTTCGCTCGTAAAAAATAATCTTGTGTCTCTTTGCACTAGAGGAGATGTTCCAACAAGACTCAGCCCTCAAGTGACTGTTTGGGGTGAGATTGTCTTCCCTCTTATCTTAGTCTTCATGGATGGAGAATGAGTTTTAATTAGGTTCTGGTACAAGTGGAAGTTTAAATACTCTGCATTATTGACTGTGACTGGTAATAAAATTGTAATAATAATAATTCTTATAAAAACTATAGCAATAACAATGGCAGCTATCATTTCTTGAAGGCCTGCTGTGTTCTAGTCGACAATTGATAACTGCCCTGTTTGGACTGGAGTCCTGGGCTGACAGAGTTGTCTGGGAAATGACAAGGCGCGGTGGAGGGCACCAGCTGTGGAATGACACAGGCATGGGTTCGACTCCTAGCACTGTCACGTACTAGCTGGGGGACTTAGGCAAGTTCCTCACTTTTTCTGAACTTCAGGGCCCTCTCCTATAAAAATGTTAAAATCAGGATTATAGAGCTGTTAAGGAGAATGAAATATATATGGGTTACTTCTTGCCTGATACCTGGCACATAGTCAGTACTCAAAGGCTAGTGGCTGTTCCTTGTGACCCACTGGACACCTTCTTGTGGATGGTTTGGACCTGTGGGCAAGGGGCAGGGATGGGTCCTGGACTGCACATCTGCAGGCACTGACTGGGCCTCTTCTTTGCCCAGGACCATGAGCACTGTGGGGTTGCTCACGTTGGGTTTGGGAGAATTTCTGCTGCCTGCAATCTCTTCCTGCTATCCCATATCCCACATTGGGTGCCATTGTTGTGAACTATGACCTCGAACAACTGTGAGGGCTTGAAAAGTCAATATCCTTTTCTTTGTCCACCTAATTTGAGGGAAAAGGGGGGTTTTCACAAAACACGTCAAGGTGCTGAAGAAGTTCAGCCCGGGAAACAATGGCCAGTGATGGATCATTCTGTGGAGCAGATGTGCGGGCACGTTTGATTCCATTTACAGCTCTCCAGGAGGAATTTGGGTCTCAGGACTGGGTGGCTCTGATCAGCTCTGGGGGGCCAGCTGGTGATGGGCTGGAGACACAGCTTCTTCCCTGGTTGATGTCCCTTCTGAAATGGGGCAGACTAATGCCTACTACCTGCCCGGTTTGGTTCTAAGTGTCCTCAGTTCTAGAATCTTCTTATATCCTTTGAGAGGTGAGGAGGCTTGAAGACTTGTAAAGATGAAAAAGATGGTGAGCGAAGATCCTGGCACAATTTCTGTGCATCATTGGCCTCAAGTAGGTGGGAGCTATTCTTCAGAAGCTCAGTTGTAGAGAGGTTCAATACCAGACCCAAGGGCTGGCCTTGACCCTGTGTCTTCAACAACTCCCATGTCCATCCCTTTTATTTTTCCACTAAGACTTTTCTACAACTAGAAAGGGCAGAGCTCTTCAAGAAGGACTTAAATATAAAAACTTATAGTGAATATTTATTGCATAAAGGAGAAATAAATAATTATTGAATAAACACATGAATAAGTGAAGAAATGATTAGATGCATGAATGAAGTAAAACAGCTCTTCTTCTGTAGAAAACATGTATTATAGAGCCTTCTAGAAGGACTGACTATAAACCCCTCTCTCCATTTCTCACCAACCTCCCCTAGTCCTGCCTCTGAACAATATATAGCTCAGTCATAAGGTAAATTATGTGAATGGGAGTAATTTAATCCTGGGGCTCTTGGAACTATCAACCAAGTTTCCCAAATGGAAGAAAAAGTCTCATTTTCTTAAATGAATCCAACTTCATATATGTATGTATTTGTATACACATTTATTCAGTGTGTATTTAGAGAGTAACTATATGCCAGGTGCTCTTCTGAGGGCTGAGAATAAAATGATAAATAAGACACAGGAAAGGCTCTGAATGAGTTCATAATCCAGTTATCAATCCGATACCATAGCTCTGGAGGAACACAGAAAGGCTGAGTCTTAAAGGATCAGTGAAGTTTGCCAGACTTGCATGCGCAAAGATGTAGAGGCCTGGAAGGCCATTGTATTCGGTGGGAGCTTCAAGTTCGGTGATGGTTGGAGGGGCAAAGCAGCAGACAGGTATGAGCATGGGTACTGATTCCTGTGTATTATACTTCCCACTTTGTGATCTCAGAAAAATTATATAATTCTCTGTTGATCTGTTTCCTTCTAAGCCTGGGATATTGACAGTGATGGTGATATGAATGATAAAGAGAAAAGGAAAGTGATAGCCCTTCTGTGCCTTGTGGTGTTCTAAGTGTTTTTGTATGTGTTAGCTCATTTTACCCTCCAAATACCCTAATGAGATTAGATGCTTTTGTTTTTTCTAGCCCCCCACCATTTATAGACAGGAAAACTGGGGTGAATACATCGCTGATTTATTGAGATGAGTCAATGAAAAGAGATAAGTGTGCCTGTAGGAAAACACACATGTCCTTGTGAAATCTGTCAGGACACTTTGTTCAGAAACCAGTGTCCTTTGGATCCCGAGGTAACAAAAAGAAGGAAGAACTGACTGATGACAAAGTCTTAGAGTATTTTTGTTGACATTATGAAGTCTGCCACATTCTAGGAGCAAAGGACAGATCCTTCCTACCATGTTTTTAAAGAAATCATTGGGCGGGGGGGAGAAAAGAAAAACAACAACAACAACAACCTTACCCACGGAAGTATTTTACAACTCTGTCCCAAGTTCAGATTTCTCCTATTAGTGTGACCTCCTTAGACATTATCAGGGGTGAATCTTGATAGCCTGCTGCTCTGAACTTTGCTCCCCATGGAGAAATGCTTATCTTGTGATGTCCATTCTGAAACTCTCCATGGGAAATCTTCATCTCTTGCATCATTCAGCTGGACATTTTGGAGCTCAGTCCTCCCCTAGGTTTAGCACCAAAAGATCAAACAAATGCTCAACATTCCATAAAACCTACATGACAAGACGGAGAAAGACAAAGCTTTCTAAAACAATGTTGGAGGACAGCACGTTCCCTGCTGGCTCTTAATGGATGAAGACCAGTGGGATCACAAAGAAGTATCAGTACAGCAAAAACAAAACATTCGGCAGAGGCGCTTTGACTCCAAAGCTCTTGGTCTGGGAATATGATGGGCTGAACACAGAGAATCTAGCCAAATCAGCTATGGAGTCTGAAAGCCTTCCTCTAGTCAATGGGAAAAATTAGAAGCATTAAACCAGTGAAATGACAAGATTAGAAGTTTACAGAGATGATGCTGAAACAGTGGAGGTGATAAATGGGAAGGGGACATAGAAAAAGAAAGGAAGATGAATTAAAGGGGTACTGCTGTGTCATGCTTGGGAAAGATAAGACGTTGAACTCAGTAATTATAGAGAAGGGGACATATTTGCTAGTTATTTAGGAAGCAAAAATTTTAGAGCTGGGAATGATCCAAAGTCAATGAGAAATTCTTCATAGCCCTAGCTTGGGCTCCCCTACAAGAAGACCTAGAGATAAGGATTTGAATGTAAGTTGTTGATTCAGGAAGCAAGCTAAGGAAGCACAGGATATTTCTCTGGGTTAGGATCTCTAAGTCCTCTGCTAACACTGAGTAAGGCAGGGAAGGGAAGGAAGCCAGTATAAGATAGCTTAAAAATCAAATTACTACTGTAGGCCTCTGGGGTTCATCCATGACTGTAGGCAACTGCAGTCCTCTGGTAGACTGTATAACATGCCTCAGACTTGTCCCACTCAAGGGGTGAGAGCTGGGGTATTTATCCTCCAACTCCCATCTATCATTGTTGAATGCTACTCACAGGGACAGACATTAGATCCCTGGCATTTTCATTCTTCCCTAGAGCTGTACACATTTCTTCTTGCAAAGCAGCCTCTATTAGTAAGAAAATGATCGAGAGCAATCAGAAGTGAGCTCCTGTGGACAGGGAAAGCCCAAGACATAGGATCAGAGGTGCTTGCAGATGGATCCCTGAATATATAGTAGATGGTGGGTACTAATGGCGTATGGATGGTTACCGATATTTCATGCTACAGTTCCCTTGGTTTTTAATTCTTCTCTTTTTTAAAGATTTTACATTTATTTATTTATTTGAGAGGGAGAAAAGAGAGAGAATTGGGGGAGGCAGAGGGGCAATGGAGCCCCGGCGCTGAGGATGGAGCCCATGCGTGACTCGAAATCATGACCCTGAGATCATGACCTGAGCCGAAACCAAGAGTCGGATGCTTGACTAATGACCCACCCAGGCACCCATCCCTTGGTTTTTAATTCTAAGAGCAGATAATGGGTAATGTTTGGGTGTAGATCTTCATCTCAGAGCAATAAGGTCACCTGGATGGCAGATGACTATAGCCTCCATTTGGGGCTTTCTATGACAGGTTGGGTGTGATTCTAGAGATGAGCCCCACACCTGTCCTGCCCAGATCAGTCCTGGGCCTGAAACCCCAGCCTCATGGGTCTGCTAGTGCTCACTGATGTCAAGAAATATGAAGACTGTGTCAGCAAAAGGGTTTTATTAGTATTAACAGAACTTTTGTGGAATGATAAAAATCAGCTAAGCATGTCTTACAGAAAGCTACCAAACAGTGAAGGATGGAGGCTGCTTAGATGAAGCCGTTAATCTATAGGAGGTGAAGAGCACAGTCTTGTTGGCTGTGACGGTTGCTATCTAGGTGACCCAGCTGGTGGAACTGTCTGGCACTGCACTCATCAGTTTTCCATGATGCTTATGGTCTGACTCTTGCTTCTCCAGGTTGAGAAGTGAGTGGCTTCATAGAGATGTCTCACCAGGCAAAATGATGATTCATTTAGGAAAGTTGGAGAACAGTTGGCTACCTTGTCATCTGATGTAATTTATCAAAAGATAGGATCTTTTTTAAAATTTAAGATTGGGGCCTTTAAAGGCAACATATTTTGGGGGGGCTGATCTGCACAAATGGTTAGATTTCTCAGGCTTCAAGGACATATACAGACCATGACTCCTTGAAAGGATACACCACAAATCAGGTCATGATCATTATCTTTGCTCTGTGACTTCATTTCTTCTTCCACTGTCATTTATTCTAAGTTCTGTGTAGCTCTGGAATTTGTCTCTTCTCTCCATGCCCATCATCAGTGCCCTGGTTCTAATCTCATCACCTCTTCACTGGATGTCTCTTCATTTGTTTCTTCTTACCTTTAACCCCACCCTATTCTACCTCCTTCCTAGAAACTTCTGCTAGAGTTGTCTTCCCCAAATGCCAGCTGGTCATATGATTCCATGGTTCAAAATTCTTCTAGCACCTTTCGTCACCTGAACTGGTGGCTTGCAGAGAGAATCTGACATGTAGGTATTTTTTATTTCAACAAGTCAGTATTCTGTTGTAACCTTAATTTTGGAAATCTTTTCATCGGGACAGGAAGTCTAAATTGGCTACAACCCTGTCTTCTGCATGTGTCTTTGTTGTTTACACAAGCCCTACTAGCATCTGAGACTACAATCCCTACCTGCCATAGAGGGACTCATAGTGTCTGCCTTCTGAACACATTTCTTGCCTTGACTTTGCCATTCCAGCCTGTGTATTAAAACACAGAAACTTCTAGAATATGCTATGTTGTCTCAAGCCTCCAATCCTTTCCATGGGCTATTTTTTGCTGCCTGAAGGGCTGTTTCCACCTATGCTTCCAGATTGCTTCAAACATATACTTGGCAAAGGTTTCTTGGACCTCCCCAGATTGAATTGGTGACTTTTGCCTTTGCATTCTCAGTATATTATTCATTCATTCATTTACTCATTCATTGATTCACTGATTCATCCATTCTACAGTGTATTGCACACTGATGAGGTATCAGGCACTGAGAGAAGTATTGTGAATGTGCAGTTATTCTAGGCATAGACTTTGCCCCAAAGGCCATCAGAGTCAGGTAGGTACACTGTGATAGGTCATCTGGACCAGAAGGAAGGATATGAATGGACTGGGGAGGACATAAAATTGGAAGAGGTAGTAGGGACCAAATCACAGAGCCTCTTGTCAGTTAGGCCTAGTATGGAACTTACCATGAACTGTGCATGAAGGATTTTGACAAGGGACAGAAATGGTCAGACTTGTGTCTAGACATTTCTCTTCTGGAGAAGGGGAGGCCGGATTAGAGGGATGTAGACCAGTTTGGATTCTGTTGTCATGATCTTGGAGGTAGATGCCAAGGTGCTGAACAAGGCAGCTGCAGTGAGAAGGGTTGGGAGGGAATGGGCTGCAGGGAAAGAATGATCACGCACTGAATAAGAGATTGGCTGTGGGTGGGTGGCATGGGAAATGTGATGAAAAGGGACAATTACCAGGGCCTCCATGCTTAGCTTGGAGTCTGCTTGATATTCTCTATCTCCCTCTGCCATTCCCCCTGTGTGTGCTCTCTCTCTCCAAGAGAGGAAGGAAGGAAAGAAGGAAGGTAAGAAGGAAGGAAGGAAGAAAGGAAAGGAGTAAGGGAGGAAGGAAGGAGAGGAAAGAAAGGAAGGAAGGAAGGAAGGAAGGAAGGAAGGAAGGAAGGAAGGAAGGACGAACATGGGTATGGGGGAAAGGGAGAAGCAGAGTCCCTGCTGAGCAGGGAGCCCAACTCGGGACTTCATCCCAGAACTCTGGAATCATGACCTGAGCCAAAGGCAGATGCTTAAGTGAGCCACCCAGGTGCCCCTGGGGTGGGGTTTCTTATGTGCAGGACTTATCTTTGCTAAATTTCATCTGAAGAGCTATGCTCCCTTGTTGGAGCCTGTCAATGTCTGTGGGGGACCTCTTGGTGGTTATCCACAACCACCTGCCCCTCCAATTCTTCTAGCTTCATTCATCCAAATGTATGAAAAGCAGATGTCACAAGCAAATAGTAGTAGTGGTAGTAATGAAGTCATATCCATAAAATTAAAGATAAAAATATCCTGAAGCCCCCCGGTGATCTACCAGAAAGCTCCCTTGAAATGTATGGACTCCATCATTGCTGGCTGGGAATAGTTGTTCACCTGGCCATTGACCCACCTGTCTTCCCTTGCATCCAACTCCTGTTTTCTCCAGTATAAGTTCTGAGAAGGTGAGGATGTTTGCTTTATTTCCTCCATATTTTCGATGCCTAGCTCGCTGTATTTCCAATGCCTAGTTCCCTGCATGGCACAGAGTTGGTATTTCCAACCTTTGTAAAATGAATATAGAGAATTGAAGACCTCCCCTGCCCACAACAAATCTTGTTCAATCTGTGATGTATCAAGCTTATAATCCTATCAACAAGAAATGATGGCTATCCATCGTTTTCTTACCAAGTCATGAGAAAATGGCAAGGTTGGGCTCAAGCCCCAAGGATCTCTAAACACTTCCTGAGTTCTGTAGTTTGGTGTTCAAGGTTATCCTGAGTTCATACGGATCACCCATGATGAGACAAATCTCACTTTGCAATCAGATGGCTGGGATTGATAATTGTATTAGCTCCAGAGAAATAGAACCAATGTACATACGTAAAATGGATAATATACACTACATGTATCAGATCTATCTATATATCTAGATTGAGAGACAGAGAGAGACAGATGGGGAGAGAGAGAGAGAGAGAGAGAGAAAGGGAGAGGGAGATGGGAAGGCAGAGGGAGAGGGAGATTTTAAGGAATTGGCTCACATGGTAATGGAGGCTGGTAAGTCCAAAATCTGCAGGGTGGACCAGCAAGCTGGAGAGCTAGGGAAGGGCCAGTGTTGCAGTTCAAGTCCAAAGGCAATCTGCTGGTAGAATTCCTTCCTGCTCAGGGAAAGTCAGTCTCTGTTCTATTCAAACCTTCAACTGATTTGATGAGGCCCACCATATTATAGAATACCATCTAATTGACTCGAAGTCCACTTATGTATAACCTCATCCAACAAACACCTTCCAAGAAACATCCAGAAGAATGCTTGACCATGTGACCATGTATCTGGGCACTGTGGCTCAGCCAAGTTGATACATAAATTAACCCTCATAATAACCAGTATTTTGGGGGTTTTAAGTCATAGATGATGCTACTTCCTTCATATTTCCATTCTTCAGACCTCTTCTATCTCCAGATTTGTTGCCAAGGCTATAAACCACAAGAACTTGCTCTCATTTTCTAGTTCAGCCAAGAAGGCTTCCTATGAACTGAGCCATCTTCCTGGGAGGCACACATTAGGCTGATTCTATGGGCTTTGCTTGGCATCTGAGAGATATCCATGAACAATTCTCTCAGCTTAGCTCCCAGTGATAAGAAGCATTATCAGCCATGGTTAACAGCCTCCTACTTGGGAGCTTACCTATGACTGCCGAAAATACATTTTTATCTTACAACAAGGGGATCAATGTTGGGGCGCCTGGGTGGTTCAGGGGGTTAAGCATCTGCCTTCAGCTCAGGTCATGATCCCAGAGTCTCTGGATCTAGCCTCCTGTTGGTCTTCCTGCTCAATGGGGAGTCTGCTTCTCCCTTCACTTGTGCTCTCTCTCTCTCTATCCCTCACTCTCTAGTAAATAAATCTTAAGAAACCAAAACAAAACAAGGAACCGCACTTAACTCATTGACTACCCTGGGCTCAGTATGAGGCTGTGATTTGAGGACCATCACTGAATCCATGAGAGACAGGTCCTACAGGTAAATTAGATGCTATCCTCGGTCCCATTTTACAGATAAGGAAATGGAGGCCCAGAAGGATAGAGGATTTGCCCAGTGTGTCTTGTTCTGGCATGACCTGTTGTAGCAAAATCTATGCTCCAGATTTAGCTGCATGGGACAGCAGCCTTTCTGTTGTATTTGGGAGTTTGTAGGTTAGAAGTGGGGTGGCTACTCTCTGCTCCACAGTAGTGAGCCCCCAGCTAGTTAGGCTCAAATGACTGGAGGTGGCCCAGAGGAACTCGTCTGGTGGCTTGGTTCTGGCTGGCTCTTCGAGTCACTGGTTCTTCTTCACATTGTGTTCACTGCGGCTAGAAAAGCCAAGGTAACTTCTCCCACTCCTGCGTACCCAGGCTGGGCTGACCTCACACTCCATACAGCTTCCTTCTCCATCTTGCTGGCTTGGGGGCTGTGGGGTAGTCAGACTTTTGCATGGCATCTGCTTTGGGGCAGAGGTTACAAAGGCCTGCAAGGCTGGCCTCAGAAGTCCCAGATTGTCACATCTAGGACATATCCCATTGATCGACAACATATCCCATTGATGGGCATCCCTGAAGCCAGCATGCACTTAAAGGGAGGGGACTGGATTCCATCTCTCAATGGGAGGAGTAGCAAAGAACGTCAAGAAGCTTCCACTTATTTGCGGAGCCTAACAAATAACACGGAGGACATGGGGAGATGGAGAGGAGGAGGGAGTTGAGGGAAATTGGGGGGGAGATGAACCATGAGAGACTATGGACTCTGAAAAACCACCTGAGGGTTTTGAAGGGGCAGGGAGTGGGAGGTTGGGGGGGCCAGGTGGGTATTAGGGAGGGCACGCATTGCATGGAGCACTGGGTGTATTGTAAAACTACGAATTCTGTTACGCTGAAAAGAAATGAAATTTTTTAAAAAATTAAAAAAAAAAAAAGAAGCTTCCAACTACCACATCCCAGTTTAGTAAGAGGCAGAGCTAGGACTTGGAGCCCAGATTTGCTTGACTTCTAAATCCTTGCTTTTTTCCTAAATTGCTTTGCCTCTCTTCCAGCATCCTCTGTGCGATAGCCTCAGGGTTCCTAATTATGAGCGGGGCCCTGGGTCACCACGTAAATGGAGAGGGAGCTGCAGGAAGGTTCTAAGATGACACTCCGCCATGTGTCAGGG
Organism: Mellivora capensis; assembly: GCA_004024625.1. Lineage (NCBI taxonomy): Eukaryota > Metazoa > Chordata > Mammalia > Carnivora > Mustelidae > Mellivora > Mellivora capensis. The sequence continues at coordinate 318 of PISX010030578.1, read as the reverse complement.
CAGGACAATGAGAAGGGCCAGTGCCAATGTCCTGCTGGGCAGAAGGGACACCAGTGTCATTGCTCATGCTGCGGGGTGCCTGGGGCTCCGGAGGAGAGCTGTATTTCAGGACTGACAGGAAAATGCTAATGACTGATGCAAATAAGAAAAAGCAAACAAGGCAGGGCAGAGTGAGTTCTTTAAGGGAAAGAAGTAGAGGGGTAAAGAACACGGGAAGAGAGGCATGGGGTCAAGTCTTCACTGCGGCCTCCTCCGGGAAGGATGAAGACATTCTGTAAGCCCCTGTTTAAATAGAGGACAGCAGAGCCCTAGTTTCTC